>KN889058.1:2340-22565 GCA_000934455.1 Apostichopus parvimensis | reverse complement strand
CTCCACCTCCCCATTTTCCCTCCACCTCCCCATTTTCCCTCCACCTCCCCATTTTCCCTCCACCTCCCCATTTTCCCTCCACCTCCCCATTTTCCTTCCACCTCCCCATTTTCCTTCCACCTCCCCCATTTTCCCTCCACCTCACCATTTTCCCTCCACCTCACCATTTTCCCTCCACCTCCCCATTTTCCCTCCACCTCCCCCATTTTCCCTCCACCTCCACCATTTTCCCTCCACCTCCCCCTTTCCCTCCACCTCACCATTTTCCCTCCACCTCCCCCATTCCCCTACCATCCCATGCTCCATCCACTCACCTTTTTCATGTCTCTTTCCTTCCATATTGTCTCAACGCCACAAATATAACACCTTCTTTCTTTATTACCCTGACTCTATTTTTTTTCTACCTTCAATCAAGTACCCCCTGCAGCTGATAATATTTCTTGGGGTATCCCCATAAAACACACAGGAAAAAAAAGAAAATACTTAACCATTGTCAAATACAGTAGTATATCGGTCATGGTGTTTCTCTCCCTGGCATCATTATTGAGCCTGCAAATAGCTCCCAGTGGGCTTCCCTCCTGGTCTGTGTCAATATGCCTTCCAATCAACCTCGTGACACTTTTATTGCTTGCTACTGCTGAAGGTCTGTTGTTAAGCTGCAACAGCCACAACTATGTCATAAATTTAGAAACATTGAGGGTACTTTCTTTAAAGTAGACAGCTCTGTTTGTTTTCAAATCTTCAAAAGGTGAGTTGAGGTCCTTCTTATAAATTCCCCCTGATTACATGTAATAACTTAAACAGAATCTGCCATTCCAAGAAGTCAAAAGTTAGCAGATTTGACTTAGGAGAGACAGATTTATAGCAATATTTTATCTCTATTTCTATTTTACATCTTACCAATAAAAGAAGAAAGGAGAGAATTACCAATGATGGAAAAGATTCTATCTTTTTTTTTTGTGTCCTAATCTGTCTCTTTTCTTAGCAATTTATATAAGAATGATGGATAATATTTTATTCAGTTTGGAGTAATACCTGTAGCAATCAGATATATTTATTTCCCTCTCTCTGGAATGATTGGCATGACTTATGTTCTGCGGTTTGTTCATTGGGGGTATTGGAAAGCGAGAGAAGGCCAAGTGTTATCATCGAGCCCTTCTGAGAGAAAAATAGAGAATGATAAGGAATTTCACAGGCAGCAGCAGCAGACAAAGATTAGTAATAAGAGAATATTGGAAAATACTATTTAACCAAAATGGTAATCATTTTGATGTTTGATACCAATAAACATTGTTGACAATGGAGGGATAACAACTTAGAAAGGACTGAAGGTTGATTACTGGTGGAATGACGACCTCTCGGGTCAAAAGGTCAAACACGCCAGCCGTCACCGAAACTGTTGTATCTTGTAGTCAATGATTGACAATAATCCTAAAATATTTTACTACTTTCATAACTTTTGATTCAAATGATAATTCTACAGGTGCATATTGTGGAATTGAATAATTTGGCTTAAAATAATCACTTCTTCAAGTAGTACCTTTTTTTGACATGTTTGCTATATCTTTATGCTTTGCATAAACATAAATGGATAACAAACCTAAAAATCATCTTTAGCTGATATATCATTGAGACCTTGGTCATGATCGACTGACTTCCCCAAATTATCTAGGGAAAATCTTACCCTGTTGGCTTCAGAAGTCCTCCATGGGAGGGGGGAGGCATTGGGGGAGATGGGACCAGAGCTTTGAATAAAAAAAAAACTAAAACTTGTGGAAGCTGGGTGGATCACCATCACACAAGGTCATGATAAAATTATGTTTTCTTACCACCTGAACATGAATTGCAAATGTGGAGTGAAATATTTCTGGTTTTGGAAACACAGAATTAAGATAAGTTGATTCCTTTTGATTCGATTCCTATTAGTTAGATTCCTATTGATTCGATTCCTATTAATTTGATTCCTTTTTAATTCCATTCCCATTAATTCCATTCCCATTAGTTCCATTCCTATTAATTCCATTCCTGTTAGTTCCATTCCTGTTAATTCCATTCCTATTAATTCCATTCCTGTTAATTCCATTACTGTTAATTCCATTCCTATTAATTCCATTACTTTTAGTTTAATTCCTTTTAACTTGATCCTTTAATTCGAACCAGTGGTAATTTGGTAAACATGCTATTTTGAAAGGAAAATTCCCCATTTAAAGATGTGTAACTAAACAGGGATAAAGCCTGATGCACCAACAGGGGACAGCAATAAATGTGGTGATATTGTTTAACAAGCTTATAAAACCCCTGAATCGCCGCAAGCCCTCCATTTCCAAGACAGCTAGCCCACTTCTTGCCCAAAGGCCTGAATCTCAACATGCTCGCTCTCAGATGCTTTTTGCGGACTTAGGAAGGACATGGACTTGGGATCCTAGGCCCTTACCAAAAAAAATCCATGTTGGGTTACCTGTAATTTAATTACACACACACACAGCCCACCTCATTGGGAAATTTGGCTTTCTTTATCATTCTAAGTGTGCATATTTTTAGAGAACATGGAGCCTCTTACAATTGAGAGATAATCCCATTAATATTTACTGCTTGGATGACTTTAATCTCATTTTATACCTCAAAGTTATAATCTATAATCCTCACTTTTGGCTGTACCAAAATTATTGTTATTATTTGGGGGGGGGTTTAAGTATAATCATAGCTATGAAGACCTGACTTAACCGACAGCACCAAATGTATGAAGCTAAGAGTATGGGAAATTTCCAATTAGTTTAGAGCTCTTAAATTTTGCCCTGAGGAGCCCTGCCTAAATAAACCTTTACTGCTTGCATTCTCTGCCAGCCATCTGGAGCGTGGAAGTATCTTAAAGTGATAACCCATCCAAAAACTTTTGTAGAACTTTCTAGTTTTCTCAGTTTTAACCCAGTTTTAAAATTAATTAAGAAATGAGATTGATGAAGATGAAAACAATGGTTTGCTGAGGTTTCCATATTTTGTAATAATAGTTCATCACATCAACACCAAGAGCTTTTAAACAAACAAAACACTCTTAGTTTAACATTAATGATTGAAGATCATCAGTAATGACCCCAAATTGTAGCATGCTAAAATTTACTAGAACTTTTTCAAAAGTACTTTTCCTTGTGCTTTGGCATCCCCAAGCTACTTCCAAATATTGAAGAGTGTTACATAATAAGACAGTTAAATGTGTCAGAAAGGAAAACAACTTTGAGGGTGGTAGTGACTTGGTTGACGATAGAGCATGAGTGACCATTTTCTTGTATTTACTAGCATATTTGGAGCATACTGACGACCTGTCTTTCTTACTACATCTATCACATCCCCATTAGACTTTTTTGTTTTCTATGTTGGTTTTCTTTGGGGGGGGGTTTTTTTGTGGGGGGGAGGCTGTTTTTATGTTTTTTGAAATTTGTTTCCCCAAAACACTAAAGAACCATAGTACACTGTATCCCTTTAAGATTGTGCTCATGGTGATTTGACTTCATCTTGTTCTGTTCAACAAGAAACTGTCTCAAATTGAGTAATTTGATCCTGGGAGAAAGAAGGAAGAGTTAGAGGTGGAGAGAGATCTGAGAGGAAGACAAAGGGGTTTGACATTAATTATGAAATTGATTTATTCAAGACTTTGGGCCAGCTGGGGATACCCTCACCTGGATCTCCCAGATAAATGGCCTGCATTTGAGAATGTCAGGGTGGTTATCACAAAATATATCACCTTCAACTGAGAGGCGATGTCATCTTTTATAATTGTAACAATTTGCTACTGTTTCCTTTAAAGGGGTAGTGTGTACTACATGCATGAAGATTTTATGACTTGTTGTATGTTGTCTATTGTAACCTTATTCAATAGCAGGGAGGGTGAGAGAGTTTGCACTCTTGGTGGACAGAAGGAGTAGATTGTGAATTATGCAGGGTGGTTGTTGAATGCTTTTGCAGAATTAACATTAATTAGTGATATCTCCACATTTTTTAAATATTAAAAAATGTCCTTCTCACTTGGTGGTGTTTAGTTGTCTTTGGACTTGGACTAATTATGAAATAATTTGTGAACAGGAAATCACTTTTATCGAAAACCAGAGAAAGAATAATACATATATTCCAGATTGCTTGGCCTTAATACCCACCCACTGGCTGGTTTGTATATTACAGGCCCCTTACCCACTAACCTGTGTTCATCTGTGTCAACCTGTGTCATCCACCAGGCCCTGGACCCCCATGGGGATGATAAAAGAGATTGTAATTGAAATTAAGAATAGAGGAAAATGTTATTTAAACAGACTTCATCTTGAAGATACCGTCAATGACTTGCATTTCTTGTCCTGCAAGTGGGCAAGAAACTGCACCAGTGTGTAATTGCATACATATATAGTAGACTGCTCTCACCAAGTACAATATTGAAGCAAATATAAATTAAAAGAATAAATTTCTCTTTTTTTTTCTTGCAGGAGTTGAGAGCTGTCCTGGAGTGCGCCACACAGGTCGCCAAATCGTTTGCAATCTTGTTGAACAAGTGCCAAGAGACGCAGTTTGAGTTGGGCAGCGTGCTAGCGTTCGAAGAGTCCCGAGACAGTAGCTTCTACCTCCAGAGTTACGAGAGGACTCTCAGTATCATCGGTAACGTCAGACAGGGAATCCAAGAGATGAAGAAGATATCAAAATTAATTCTCAGAGGATTAAATGGTAAGAAATATCTATATATATGAACTTTATAAAGAAACAAATAACATCAATAAATCAAATTACCTCTTGTGCACATGTACCAGTGTTGTTATGCTTTATATTCTCCTGAAAACAGACTACGTGATATTTTTTCAATGCCAGTAAAACACAATTAAGAAATAGGTGACTTGGAAACTCCTTGGAAAATATACAAGAAAGGATTTTTGGGGCCAGCAGGGGTCAAACCAACATTCAGTGAAGTTGACAGTACAGTCTTTAGCTGCGTCAAGTTTAGATGAAAATCGTTGATTTCAAAGTTTTTGGGGATCATACCCCCACCGCTCCCACCCCCCCTCCACCCCCTCGGTAGCCATTTTTCTCTCTCTCTGTTGGTTTTGGGGAGCCCCTGTATATGAACCATATCCACTGAAGTTAGAACTGCCATTGTGCAACTGAAGACCCTCCTGCCAGGAACAAAATGCCAGGATGTCTAGAGCTGTTCCTAAACTTCCTACATGGGTAGTTTTTTTTGGTATTTAACCACTAATATGTAGTCCTATTATAGTGCAGCATCCAACATTGAATGGGTTGCTCAATGGGCCTTACAGGTTCGAAGGATGCCATATTTGCATATATACATATGCAATATGTTAACACTTTAACAGCCTTTCCTCTCAATCTATGTGATTGCAATTGAAGAGTAGCAATAATAAACCTCATTCTAAACATGCATCTTACTTTTATTTATATTATTTAATTGTTTAATTTTTTTATTTTATTTTTATTTTTAATTTATACCACCAATGACCATGTCAATATTTATCTTTGAAACACTGATGTGACTTATTACATTATGAGCTAAGATAAATCAAGGTTTTGAACCTGTTTCAACTTCCCTGGATCAAATTAAACTACAATATAACTATACTCGTTCAGCTCAAAATTGGTTAGCTTAGTACTTTCACTCAACACAACATCCTCTTGTCATTGTTCTCTCGTTTTAATCATTTTGCAGCCCATAACAATAGCTCAGAAGTGTTTGCGAGTACCAAGCTACTGTGCACGGCCCTCTCTACCATCGGCCTCTCGTCTTCGACATCCAACTTGCTTCCATCTAACAGCCAAAACAGTCTGTCTGCATCCTCTTTAGAATCCACCTCCTCCTCCTCTTCCAGTCAACCCTACAAACCAAGCGAGTTGGCTTATCTTGCCAGTAGACAGGCCATGAGTGTATGCCAGGCCCTCCAGAGGACCCTCAAAGGGAGCCAGGGGGGTGAGGATGAGGATGAGGTTTTCATGGACACCGACAATATGGAGAGACACGTCCATTTCCAGGATCCTACTTCGAAGGACGTTCTGTTGGTAACCAAATATTCGCACAATCAGAACGAAGTCGGGACGAGTATTGACTGATCGTGTCAGTCAGTTTATTGTGTATGGAGTGCATAGTTTGTGAATAATCAGGAATAGATTAAGACATGTTTAGTTAAGTAATTGACTGGTCGTGTCAGTCAGTCAGTTTTTGTGTATGGAGTACATAGTCTGTGAATAATCAGGAATAATTTAAGACGTGTTTAGTTTAGTAATTGACTGATCTTGTCAGTCAGTTTTTGTGTATGGAGTGCATAGTTTGTGAATAATCAGGAATAGATTAAGACATGTTTTGTTTAGTAATTGACTGATCGTGTCAGTCAGTCAGTTTTTGTGTACGGCGTACATTGTGAATAATCAGGAATAATTTAAGACATGTTTAGTTTAGTAATTGACTGATCTTGTCAGTCAGTTTTTGTGTATGAAGTGCATAGTTTGTGAATAATCAGGAATAGATTAGGACATGTTTTGTTTAGTAATTGACTGATCGTGTCAGTCAGTCAGTTTTGTGTACGGCGTACATTGTGAATAATCAGGAATAATTTAAGACATGTTTAGTTTAGTAATTGACTGATCGTGTCAGTCATTTTTTGTGTATGAAGTACATAGTTTGTGAATAATCAGGAATAGATTAAGTCATACGAGTATAATTTAGTAATTGTATCACATTTCACTCAACCAGAGCAGCGGTTTGTGGGGAGAGAGAGAAAATGTGAAGAAGTTGGATGACAAGGTGTTGATTGTACAAATTGTATGTAAAGAGTCAGAAATGGGTGAAGACACATTCTTGACTAAATGCATCAGTCAGCCAGATCTATATGTAGAGATTGGTAAACTGTAAATACAACTTTTAAGTAGTGAGTACCTGGACACAGTCTGGACAACTGGATGTGTCAGTCAGCCTCAACTGTTTATTAGAGAATGGAGAGCTATGGAACACAGTCTTCACTGAACGTGTCAGTCAGTGGAATCTGTAATTCTGTATGTTAAGACTTGAGACAAAATAGTCCATATGTACATGTTAGCAGCAATTGCATGGTGTGGAATTGAAGATATGTAAATCATTTCTGGTCTTACCATTTAAAGATATTTTTCAACTGATGCTCTCCTGAGCTGCCTATGCAGGTCTTTATACACCTTAACCCTCCTCCCCCCCCCCCCCCCCCACCTCCCTTTCCATAATTCTGTTTTTATTATGATGTTAGGCAATAGTCAACTAATTGACAGTTGATAATCTACAGGGAGCTCTGAGACGATTCATATTGATGAGTGTCTGCATGACAGATCCAAATGAACTATCTCTCTCTCTTCTGTCTCATCTGTTGCTTAGGTAACCGAGAGAAAATAACAATACATTTAGGTAACGACCTGACACCCCTTTGGGGTACCTTAGTAATGGGTGTCATAGTCCGATGCTATGGCAACCAGATTCTCAACCCCCCCCCAATCTGTAGTTACATATTAAAGGTAGCCATAAGTGTTAACTCTTTGTACCTGTTACTATGATTCCTGTACACGTGATGATGGAAAATGTAAGAACTTAAAATAGTCAATTATATGGTAAGTTTAAATATTTTGTCTGGTAACAAATATTTAACAGGGAATGTGGGTTAGGAGAAATTAGACAATATATTTGGAAAACTTCAAACTTTTTTGGAGTTCTAAATTTTGTATGAAATATTTTACAATTATTTTTTTTATAAAGAAAAGGAGAAGAAAATTCTAGGCTGTTTCATTTTAAGTTTCACAGTATTTTGAATCTCTCTCTGGCATTTAAATTACACAAGGCACATGGAAAATGGGCATCTTTTTCTAAATTTGAAAGTGTCATCTAACAGATTTAACATCTTCATATCATAAAATCACGAGAATGAAATCAATTTGTACAGTGATGCATGACTTGAATGTAAGATTAAGTATTCACGTATACCATAGTATCATAAATTCATGAACAACATGGTATTTTTACACTGATAATCCATTTAACATTTAACAGTTATTAGCATATTCTGCAGTGGTGCATACTGCATACCTACCCATCAATACAATGTAATATTTATCCGCCAAGTTTCCAATTTATGTAAGTTTAAATGTCAAAATTTATATCGCTACCCTTGTAAATATTAACAGCAGAATATATCATAGTTCAAGTTATGTGTATTTGAGCTACATCCATTCTGGCTTCAAGTTCTCCCCCCCCCCCCCCATATCATCCACCAATATTAGCACACACAATTTGGCAAAAGTTTTTCAATTCCCTGATTCCCATCAGTAGTGGGAGATGAGAGTGAAGTAATACCATTTGTCTGACTTAAGACAGATTGTGTTGTAGATGGGGTAAAAAAAATGTCTTAAAACATTAATAGATCACACAATTTTTGGTGGCAATTACTGTTCCACTGTAAGTTCTATGCAAATATGTGTAAATTTCTCTCCAAAAAAAAAGCATTTGCAGTGTTTCTCATTGATAGCTCTTTTCCTATCCCCCCCCCCCCCAAAAAAAAGAGATAAATATCATGGTAATCTGTGAATATCAAAGGTATTTCCACCATTTTCATTTGCAACTTCTCTGAATGAGGTGGATAAAAAAAAATTAAGAGATATGTAGAACAAAATGTCTGTACTTGCACTGCCAATAAATGTTAAATTTTCAGAATAATTGTCCCTCTCGCTTTTCATTTGGCTATTTGTTTGTTTGCTGTTGTTGTTTACATAACTTGAAATTAAAATCTCCTGGTTTCATGGGGGTTGGCTTCAACGACCCCATGTTTTTGTTCTTTTGTTTACTAACTAGTGCCAAAATTCAGGCTCTCATAGCAAAGTAATCTGCATGGTCCTGATATGGAAAAATTGATGGTGCCATGAATGGCCAACTTGTCAGCTATCCAGTGATGGGTAGCGTTTAGCTAGTGGGAACTTCTATCTTACACTTTAGAGACCACATTATTTTTTGCGAGTTAGTGTGTAAATCAATGGGGCTTTTAATAGGCGTATGCTACCATACACTTTGCTACTCGTCGACCGCCAAAGTTTTCTGGTTTATATTAACAAAGTACACCAGGGAATCAGAGAGAAGATAGCAGGCAGGCCTTTCCAACCCCAAGAATAATCAATAGAAAGCTAAAACCAAGATAGATCTCACCCCGACTGTTTCCCTCCAATGGCTAATATATATTCCATCAAATAATAGTAAGTGTTTCAGGAATAAGTGTGGTTGGAAACCACTTTGGTTACTAAGGGCCAGACCATCGACACTGTACAGCATCGTCATTAAACTGTAGCCGTAAATAATTGTTTAAGATGACACGTAACGTTAATTCATAAAATGAATTAATATATATCTATATATGTACATATATATATGCATATATATATAAAAGAATAATCATCTTTAAAATAACGTAGTATTATAACATAAACATATCCTGGATTTTATTTTATGTCGCATTCCCACCCACCCCCCACCCCCACCTATGAAGTAATGCAACTAACCTTATTTCTATTGTAGACTATATTATTACGCGATTATAGGTTTACTTTCATCAAGTTCAACGAAACCAATATTTAATGTGATTGATTCGCCGGTAACTCATTCTAATTTATGGGCTCGTTACACCTTGGCCGTCCGTTTTGACAGTTTCACTCACGTTAGGGTTATCGATAGGTCAAAATCATCTAACCCTTGCCTGATATTTTAGCTCCACCACATTCATTATAACGGGGTCTTTCACCTTGACCAATATACGTGTATACTAGAAATAGATAAGCCAAATTCCATTTGTGCGTCGTCATGGAGTTTCGGCTACAAGTGGGCGGGAAATACCAGGCCGAAAGATATGTCTAAATATCTCAAAAGTTCAGTTCAAAGCGAGCTGCAAAAAGTTTTTTTTTTAAATTCATTCTAAAGAATACCAGAAAATGACACAGTGAAACAATTTGTAGAGATTTTTAATATGTGAAACCGTTTGTAGGGAAATGTTTTTTATTTATTTTTGATTATAATATACTTCTGTTGAATATTAATGAACCCCATTCCACGAAGCTCAGTATAACATGAGTGAAGAGGGTGTCCCACGTGACAAATCATGATGCGAATGAAAAACGAGAGTTGCAATTGACGTAGGCTATTTCTGTCCCAGCATTTGCCCAGTGAGATATGGAGACGTCAAGAACTAGGTCGGGCCTCAGGGGTTAAATTGTTTGAAGTATAAGAATAGGTCCACGTTATTGTTCATCCCCGTATTTCCATGGATACCCTACTTGACGCGGAGCCCCTCCCCCCACCCGTCTACCACCCCTCTCGTCAGGCCTGCATAAATCCAAGCCAGAATCGCTTCATATTGCGGAATTAGGCAGTTCCGTTAATTGTCAATATTACTCGTTTTGGTGATGACGTCCTCGTCCGTGTCATTGAGAGCAAAGTTATCTGCGTCTGGGACGTCAAACTGCATTATTGGGGTGTGAGAGTGGTCCAACAGAAAGGGGATGGGGGAGGGGTACGGATTATCAGGGACCTCGACCCAGCTTTGAAAGATGCAGGTGGGGGATATAGGAGTCAGACCAATTTTCAGTGGTTATGACGCACACGTGTAAATATTGCGAAAATTACTGGGTGTTTGCTACCGCCTACCGCCCCAACATCCACCGCATCTACCGCCCCCAACATTCCCCAACGTCGGGGTTTTGATTATCCATTTAAATAATGATGAACGAATGTGATAGACAGAAAATGACTTGCAGACATCAAATAAGGAAATTTCCTTCAGTCCTTATATTCTTTATTGAAAAGTAACACTTTTAACCTCACTTTTAACCTCAATAATAGTCACTTTATAATCTTGTACAAACATAGACAAGTGATTACAAGTCAAACGTGGAAGACGTGTTGTCGTGGACGGGTTAAACTATACTGACGGTCAAATTGACTGTCTCTTATATGAAGAACAGAGGATGGACATAAAGTTACCCTTATGCCACTGATAATTTAATGTATTCTGTTTACAAAATTAAAAATATTGAAATATGGTTATAGCTTATATTCCTTTCTTAAAACGGTAGGTAGTGTAACTATTGTGCAAAGGGAGTTTCTTCCTTTCGATTTTTTGTTTAACATATGCAAAGAAAAATATTATTTTATCGTGGTCACCGTCTGCGATACGTTGAATTTACAAAACAAAGTTATGATATATGATGAGGTACAAAGGAGAAATTAAACGTTTTAGATGGGAAAAGGTTTCGAACGTGTGTCCCATTTCGTGGGACATGTCGTTCCCTGCGCTAACAACAAGGACTAATTCTTTAAATATTATTTTCAGTTCATTCCTTCCAGGAGACAGATGCTCAAACCAGGATGGGGGGGGGGGTGCCTTATATGAAGAAACAACGATCTCCCTGCATAAAAACCCTTCTCAACAATACCTATTTGAGATTTGATTTTAAGCTCTTTATTTTCAAGACTTGTGATTGATAGATCTTTTCATTCCCCTTGTAAATAAGCTATGATTACCCCCCCATCCCCCCCCCACCCCATTCCAAAGGTTGCTGTCTAGAAAATCCTCAGACAATGGAATGGTATAAACACTACTTCACAGGTATAAACAGTACAATGGTATAAATATTAGTACAATAATTGATGTGCTGAGCCGACTACATGGCCTTTTGTGAATGAAAACGACTCAAAGTAAGGCTAGGCTACAATATCTCATAATATCACTGCAGCGTGTTACGTATAGGAACTTGGATCGATCACAAGCAAGTTATATGAGTAAGTCTCTATACTCTTCTTAACTAGTTTGGAACATTTCTCACTAGCCAGTTCACAGTCTGAGAAATGAAAAGGGCTTCCGGAAAGGGAATAAATATTATCGAAATTATCCATTTAACTGTCCACATCTTCAAAATGTATTTATAGAGTTACAACCTTGACTGACAATGACAGTTTTATGGTGTAAAGACGTGAAGCTTTATTACAGACGACGAGAGTACCTATATTAATTTTATTCTATAATATTGCTATTCTACTATATATGATATATCAATGAATCGAAGCAATGGGCAAATTACAGTTACACGCATAGCTGCAAGGGCTCAATAGTTCTTTGTTTCTTTATATCTATCACTCGTCTCTGATCATATATGTCATAACCTAAGTACCTTTTGTTTTATTTGGGGCCGGGGGGAGGGGTAGGCTGAGCCTTGATGTTGTAAACAAAATCGGTTATATCATATTTTACCCCAAAAATACCATACATTTATAAGGCTTGACAGTCGTCAAGGCACGTTCATTTTTTAGACTAAGACGAACCTTTCTCTTTCTTTATTGAACAGATTGGAATTTCAGTTTGTTTTCATTAAAAACAAATTAATCTAACAGAATAGAATAATTGATCGATCAAATTTGAATGACAAAGAAACTTGATCAAACGTTGTCACGCTATTAAATGTATTGTCTAGTGACGATATTCGTATACCGTAAAGGTACCGAGATATTTTTTGGCTGTTATAATGACTTTCATGTTTTGAGATATCGACAGATCGTTGTAATTTCAATTGAAAGGATGATTGAAATTATCAATCTAAAATGAATAGCAATTACAATGTTATTTAAACAAAAACTGCATGGATTTGAAGCACAAGAAGTACAATAAATATCTCTTAGTTTAAAAGACACGACTTTAAGCTGAAAAACACACGCAACGGGCACGCAATGGTCTTGAATTATATAACTCTAGTACCAGATGAAATTTCTGCGATGTCAGGATTTGGACGGAAATAACTGACCTAGAACTTCCATTCAGTTATTGATCTTCTGTCATAACTGAAATAATAATAATATGAATGCTCATTACCATCTTCCGTAGTGTATGACGTCATTCTACGTGCTAATATAATTTATTTTACAAAAGAACCTGATTTCAGTCATCGCCATCTTTCACCATCTCATACCGCCTCCATTTTGCGCCAGCATCCCGGAGGCGAGTCTACCGTAGGATACCGCCGCTGCCGCCGGGTTCCACGTGCGCGATGCAGCCAACTGATTCATGGCACAAGGACGGGCAGCCACCGGTTGTTCGACGCTTATACCGTTCAGCGAAGTGGTGGTTTTGCTTTTACTGGTTTTGTGACAGGACAAGGACGAAACATGCAGCGTCGCTGCGTTGGCTACCGTTCTGGCTGCTTTCGCTGCGGTCGCGCTGCGTTCGTTTCGTCGAAATTTAGCGCGACGATTCTGGAACCACACCTATAGGTGGGAAAAGACAGACAAGTTAATGACATATCTTTTTCTTTTAATTCATTACATTAACCACTTCCCATGGGAGCCTCCTAAGTGATTAACGTTCCATAGGAAACTATACATTTGTAACGGCTTTGCTGCTGATGGCCCTCTTGGCATGTATTAATTACAATGACAGCTTCGCCCCGTATCTTATATACAAAAAAACAAAATATAGGCTTAAGGAAGGAAACATGATTCAACTGTGCTAACAAAGACAAATGAACAGCAAAACTAAATGAAACTAAGAATCATTCCTCCACCCACCCCTCCTCCCCCTTCCTCCACCCTCTCGTCTGTGAGGCAGCGAGGGTTGTCACGTTTATATACTATTTATTTTTCTTTAATTCTTACACGGTCACACATTCCCTATGTTTAAACGTCGTTGCTGCATATAAATAAACGCCCTGTTCGATCCCTGGATGGGATCCTTCATGGGTTAATGGCCAATAGAAACTAAGGGGAACAATCCGTTATACATTTACAAAGAATGTTTTCATTTAGGTGGTGGAGAACAAAGATGTTCGAAAGAGGAATTTACCTGCACTCTAGCCTCTGTAAGATCAACTTTGTTAGCGATCTCTTCTCTAAGGAAAGCGTCCGGGTAGTGCGTCTTTTCGAAAACTTTCTCTAAAGCTTTCAGCTGGGCGTTGGTGAAATTTGTACGATTCCTACGTGGTTTCTTGTTTGACGACGTTGCCATAGAAACAGAACTGTTATGATTAAAGTCGTGATATAAAATTGAATTCTGTCTGTCTGTGATTTCTGTAGAGAAAGAAAAAGACAATAAATAATAAATAAAACTAAATTTACAACTTACATTGACATTCTTGTAGACAATACAATGAGTTTTTATTACAAGAAAACGTTCTTTTAATTTTTTATATTTTTTTAAATAGATAATCGATTTAAATACAATACATTTTAGGCAAAGTCAACTATGACTGACTGAAACAACAGACATCCATTAAAATTGTATTATTAGTATAATGACCATGAAAACTGCCATGAAGGCAAGTTGTAACCAACTTGTCACATTTTAACAAACATTGCATTTTACACAATTGTATCTAACGTTTGCGTAGAAATGGTGGAAAATCCGTATACGCTCTTCGTTTCAGTAACAATAATATTCAATTAATTCTCAGGCAGTGATTTGGTTATAAACATCAGCTTTCGTTTTGCATTTTTTCAAGGTATGTTTCTTTCTTTGCTAGAATGTTTTCACATTATTTTTTGGGCTAAGATCATGTGTATTATCTAATATTCCCTTACCAAGGTAATCGTGATTACACATTTGACTGTCACATCGCCATGATCACACGGCCACCACGTTAATATCACATGTAGCTTTAACTATGTCACTCGATGATGAACGTTATTCCGTGCGTGGTTTTTACGTGCTTTTATTGAACAAGACTTCAGACGCCCCTAGAAACACTTTGAATACCAAGGGACCACTTATGGACTGTTAAATTGCTAAATGGGTGCCGTGTGAGCGTCCAACTGGGACTACGAAATCATGAAACGAATACCAGGCCATTGTAACTCTTCGTGTTGGCATCAAACATTCTTTCGTTTTGTAGTTGCATGGATCATAGACACACACGCACGCACACACGCACACATATATATGCGATCGGATTCTATGATATGCCGTCTGGTTTTTGTTCATGTTTTATAGCTTTATTAAACTTGAGAATCTTTATGATGATAGTTCAATTAAATGCGACACAGAAAGATCGCCGACGTCCTGACACGTACTTTGTTGTCAAGTTAATGTGCATTTTGTGTTTTGTTTCTTTTAAATCAACAAACGACACAAAAGCACGTCATGTAACGGTATAAAAGTACAAAACATCAAAACTAACAAGCACCCGTGCGCACGTTGCAATCCTTTGTCCCCTCCCCCTTCATCAATAGTCTTAAAGCCCTTTCCGCTCGGTTCCCTCACTGTACGTATAGCTAGATTGAGCAATGTGTAATGTAAGCGATAAGGGGTGCTTACTAAGTGTAAGGTCCTAATGGCCCGTAGCTCAAGCTTATGTGTCGATTTTCATTTTCGCTGGTCGGATTGAAATCTTTTGGGATCTGCATTTGAATGAGGGCCGCGTTTTGAGAAGCCCTGTTTTATATATTCGTATTGTATAGATCTACGTATTATCTAGGTGATTACATTGTGCCTTGCCCTGTGAAACACAGTACATAATATAATGCATCGTAAAACTGTATTTGTAAATCATTTCAAGAGAATGAAAAACGTGTTTGTTGGCACAGTTTACTAGAAGGAAAACAAAAAATATTTTCGTTCCGGTTTACTCATGCAGAATTGCCAATTTTTGAGTCTCATTACATATATACTAATACTCACACCAAAATTTATCATTGAATGAGATAAATGGCAAAGCGTGGGTTTATCATTGATTGAATTCTAAATATGATTCATATTTCTATATTATACTTGAACTTGATTGTTTACCATATCTAAATAAGTTCGGCAAATTGTAGTATATAGTTTGTTTGTTTGTTTGTTTCAAGTTTTGTTTTCGACATTTAGCCTATATCGTGCGCTAGTTTGTTTTCAGCGTGTACAGAATCTCTTGTAGCACCTATACTAATTAACGTTAATATATAATAATATAGCCACGTACTATGATAACTAAACCAGTAACAGAAAACAAAAATATACGTAAAATAAGTTAAAAGTTATGAATTAAATCAACTCATGCTAAAGAATTTACTGGGGATAGACAGATATGATTATAAACCAGTAACAGAAAACAAAAATATACGTTAAATAAGTTAAAAGTTATGAATTAAATCAACTCATGCTAAAGAATTTACTGGGGATAGACAGTATAAACCAGTAACAGAAAACAAAAATATACGTTAAATAAGTTAAAAGTTATGAATTAAATCAACTCATGCTAAAGAATTTACTGGGGATAGACATGATTATGAAAAAAAATATATTATGTAGATGGTACTTCTAGTGAAGCAATACTATTTTTTCATTAAGTCTTAAATAATGATATGTGTGCATATACAGTTATTAATATTTACCAACATATGACATGTCAACGTCAAGCTGAATTTACTTTACTATTTAAAAGAATAGATTTGTCGACTATGAATTAAAATGTACTTAAATCAGGACATTGCGTTTCAGATTTTTATATCCTTGTAATTACCGCACTGTATATTTCATGAGTAAGTATAAGATTTCGAGTTTGTTCCTGTAAGAAAAATGATAATTTCAATAATTGTGGCTGGCATGTAATAATGCAATGGAGTTATTACATGTAACATTGTTTTATTTATTATTATTTGTTTTCCAATATTCCATGGACTGTAAGGACAGAAATTGACACAAATAACTAGTTTTTCTTTACTTTTATTTAAAATGCCAGTACCCTGACTATTTTTGATGGCCTGTGTCTATAATTCTTTATGACATTTCACGCTGCATGTATATGCACTTTCGTTATGACCTCGTCCTTTTTTTTCGTGGATTAACCATTTTTCACGATCACGTATATAGAAGTTTTTGCATGTATACCAAAATTGTCATAATTTATTACACACAATAATACATAATTAGTATATATAACATATCTTATATTGCACAAAACTCTGGTATAGTGGAATTCCTTTTTATATGGACAAAGTTGCCACCCGTGCACCCTATACGCAGTGACTCAGACCACGATTTTCATACTGGGGTGGGGTTAGGTTTAGAACGGGGGGGGGGGGAGGAAAAGTTATTGGTTAAAATATTGTTCATTTATTTCATATAGCTCCCTTACCTCGACGACGATGACTTAGATGATTTTGTCGACAGCGTGACTTGGCGTCTTTCACGGCACAGGATGATCTCTCCTGGGTAGGAGTCTGGGGGAAATCAGCGAAAGGACCTGCCGTATCGACGACCTCTTCCAAGTCATCTAGGCGAGAGATAGGGAATCCACGAACGAGGGAAGGCGAGAACGCCTCAGCCATTGTCGGAGATGTGTCAGGGTGGAAAGAGGGTTGTGTGAGTAACGGATGGGTGTAATCCGTGTGCGCAGGACACACCGATCTCATACTGTTCTCCATCGTAAATATAAACATCGAAAAAGGAAAACCCCTCCAAATTAAAGCCAACCACAAATTCTATCGATTTCGATAAACCGGAAAAATATATCTATAGGTAGTCTGTCAAATTTCCTTTTTTTATTTTGTGGCTTCCAAAACAATAAAATAGAAAACTTTCTTATAAGTCGAATTTATTTTGATACAAGTTATTAATGTATTCCGCGGATTGTTACTGTGTTTAGTCGATTTTGAGTTGAAATGAGTCGATATAGTCCGGTAGGCTGATATATCAATTGACCGTAGTAATTGAAATAAGTAGAAAACGTAGTTTTTATTCCTTGCGTTCCTTTTTCCGCATCGAAAGTTACTAATACAGCTTATTTATCTATATTATTGGCACTCAATTCCATTTTAACACGAAATAATAGTTGCAATGTTGATTCAAGCTCACCATCGTTGTCCAAGTTTACGTAACAAAAGTAATACGAAAATTACGAAATATTATTCAATTTCCTTTGAACAATTGTTGCACCACACACTTCACCACAAACTCAGGAAGATAAAAAAATAAAGAAAAATTCGCGATTGTTAATCTGTCCGTAGAAATGGAAGCGGTATAACGTTTATTGGTGATAAATAACGACTACTGTACTGTGTTAACTTTGAAATTGAAGAATATGTGCCAAGATATATTGTGCTTGCGTATCGAGGTTTTGATGTCCACTGGGCTTTTCATATTTCCAACCGAAAACAAAAGTTGTTATTATGATAAATGAATAATCAAAAGTTAAACCACTGTCGTTTATATGACGGTCATCGAAACTAAATCCCACGCGAAACTTTCAGAAATTTAGAAGCTCAAAAAACTCCCACGAATTATAGGAAAGGGCACATAAATTTGGAGCAAGTTTTGTTGACTGTTTTTCGAATTTCAAGAATGACCATTAAAACTACTTTCACAAACAATATGAAGTTCTAATAACGGATAATATTAGCATTGTTAGTATAGGTGTTGAAGATTGTCTTGTTTTATAAAATACGGTACTGACCAATTTTGTTACAAGCAAATCAATCAAGTTTGTCGTTGTTTTACTTGAAATAAACCAAATTGGGATTATGCTAAAAATGTGTGAAGACGAATCCGCTGCATTTGAGAATTTTTAGAGACAAGATCCAAGTTATTATTTCATATTTAAAGTCGGTTATATGGACCCTAAATATACGAACTTACATCCTTTCTTGGTGTATTCTCGAGAACTTAAATATCAACAGAAATGTGTCCCATACGGTAAAATAATAGATTTCAAAGTTGCTATACTTTTGATAAAAGAATTTGTAAAATCGCTTCCCGTTGTTTCCCTAGTCAGGTAAAATGGTGTTGGGTTTCGAGAACATATATCCTCACACAATTGTTCCTTGCAGAAGACTTTCGATGGTTCTTGCGTAGAAGTTGTTCGGGAAAGTAAAACCATGCTTGGCGTTCGGTTGCATTTGAATAACAGTCACTATCGGATAAGAATCCCACACGGGCATATAAGTTCAATTGGAATTATGCGTCACTCTTTGTGTTGGACGAGAAATCGGACCGTGACGTAAAGGAAAGTTTGAAAATGAAAAAATGATCACTAATAATGATAAATAAAAATAACAAAACCGGAAAAAATCTACCCAAATAGGAATCCATCTTCAAGTATTAAAAACAAAAACTGTTGTCTTACCACTTCAAAGTTTGGCACGAAACTGGTTTAACTTTGTGGATTAAGTTGGCTTAAAATATTTCTAATGACATAAATCAAGAGAAAATCCTATCCAAATTTCACCTTGACATCGACGAACGATTGTTTTGTTTACATATTTGTATTTGTAGACACGTTCGTTGTTATAGGGATCGAGTGTACAAATAAAACCAAGACGGGTCGCGAGGTTTATGATTCACGGGTTGGTTGTTGACTAGCCTGTATCACTGCGTACTTCAACACGATTGGACCTTTTCCAAAGTATAGAAGAACTATAAGGTTTCCGTATATAGACGGCTCTGTCCCCGGTGACGAGACCAGCGGTAAGGGTAGTAAGTGGCTTCCCGAAATACCAGGGCTTAAATTACGTTACTATAACCAAGCGATAGAAGACCCTAGAAATCTAGAACAATATCTGAACTTCTTTTTATATGTCAACTTGACAAGTTTGCTTGACAAGTTGTAAATAGTGTTTGCATGGACATTCTGTCAACGGAACCCGGTACGTATGGAATCAAGTTGAGAAAGTTACAGGTACAAAAGTAGGACTGTGTTTGCATGTAATGTTTCTATAAATTGTTTGTTTTTAAATGTATTTATGTCTATATCGAAGCGAATTAAGCATTCACAGAATTTGAAACAAAGACACCGTAAGGAAACGAATTAACAAAAACGCCCCAAAAAAAGTTTCCAAAGCGATGATTTTAATGCGGGGCGTGGTTGCCCAACAGGCGGCACAGATTTCAACGCCACTATAAACACTGGTTGTCATGCCAACACCACACCAAACCCACATCCAACTCAGTGTGGAGACTCTGCCTGTGTCTTGTCCTTGTATTGTGTCTTCCCACCCCCCCCTACCCACCCCCTTATGATACATGCAGCAAGGTACCTTATTAACTACATAGTTTATTTGATAAGATAAATGCGTAAATATGTTAAATTTATGGCTTATTTAATTGATTGTTGATCTCGTTAAAAATGACAACCGATGGCAGAACTTTCGTCGGAATATGGAGAGAAATGTGAAAGTCGGGGTGGGGAGGGAGGGGGAGCGGGTAAGAAATGGAGACTGTACGGGGATTTTA
>KN889057.1:3903-36646 GCA_000934455.1 Apostichopus parvimensis | reverse complement strand
AGGCTTCTTCGCAAGGCTTCTTGTGCATGCAGGAGGATCTAAAATACATACATACATTTCGGACGGAAAGGTTGACTAATGCTATATATGTAATTTGGGACGGCGTTGAGGTATAGGCTGATATAGTATCAGCATATCAAAGGGGTCTTCAACCTTCAACCTGATATTTATGTACAATATGTCTTACAGATGTTCGGAAAGATGACATGAGGTCCTATCCGGGACCCGGTTGTTGCGCACATGGACGTCGTGTCTGGTACGTGCAACCAACTCGTCCCATCTCCATAACGTTATAACATGGTTGAATTTTTCTTTTTGAACTGGTTTGTAAATACGTTTGCTAACATTTCGAAGAACTGCTTTAATCCTGGATGGAACTCGTGTCCATTGATCTGTAAAACTCGTACAGGGAATCGGACTCCGGTAGTCTTAGGCCCAAATATTTATCAGAATTGGGTCGCCTAAGACTTGAGACCGAGTGCACCAATATTTTAAATTCTCTGAAAAGATGATGCAAATGGTTCAATAAAGTTATCAAGTTTTAACTGTTTGTGCTGTAAAACCTATTTTCTTTTCTCAGAGGCTAGAGTGATTGCATAATGGAGGTCATAGTTCGGACTCGGACTCATGGGTAGCTTGGACTCGGACTTGACACCGGACTCGAACTACATAAAGCCGGACTCGAATTTGGACTCGGATATAAACTGGACTATAGCTTGCAATCATACCCGTTTAAGTTCTCTTTGCTTCTTTATAAGTCACCCAAGGTAGAACCAAACTACTTCACTGATTGATCCACTCTTCACCGATTGATCCACTCTCTACCTCCGACAGCTTGCATCGAGGCTATGACTGTGTGATCATCGTCAAATATGTATATCACGAGTCCATTTGAAAGGGAATATACATTACACATGATCTTAGCCAAAAGGCTGAGAAGAACATTCAGTTTTTGAGAGATACTGATGTATGCTGACAAATTTGAAACATATAGCCACGGTTATCCAGGCCTACCATTATCTGTAGCTACATATTCGTAACGACTATATACAGCCTGTGAATAATTTGAACGTGAACCTCAGGATCAAATATTGTTTATCAAGATGTTTTTTTTTCTGAACTGTTGTTATTGCCAGGTGATTTCAATCAATGTGTGAGATCTCAACAACATGCAGGAATAAGATTTTATTGATAGTAGCATATAAAACTCTTGAAACGTTTTCCACTTTTCTAAAGTATATAGATATCGATATATCGTTGCAACATTTCTACAACACTTACTAAATGGGTAAACCATACAGCCCAAGTAGGGTAAAGTGTCCTACCAACACTCTATGTAGACATACGCATGTTTGTCTGAAGAGAGAGACAAAGAGAGAGAGATGATGAGGGGAGGGGGGCAGAGGGTTATATCTCCGAGTTTCTACAACACATACTAAATGCGTTTACCATACAGCTCTAAAAAGGTAACATTTCCTACCCAAAAATGTAACCCTCTATGCATAAAAAATTAAAAAAAGTATAAACATTAGAGAGACAGAGAGAGAGAAAAAGTAGAACCAAGATTTTGTCCCAACCTTTCAATATCACTAAGTTCATCTTCATTTTCAACCACGGGTATGTCTTCTTGGTCTCCCAGTCCAGTCGCAAAGTCAAAGAATCCCAGCGAGTCCAAATCCACATCCCAGATGTAGACCTTGCTGTCTGGAATCCCATCAGCCTATAGGAGAAGCCAGAACATACCAACATTAATAACAATCGCATGAAAAATACACATTGTGAAACATTGTTTAAATTAGTAGGAGACAAAAATGTTAAATCGGATGACCTCTGCACAAGTAGGTAACATTTTTCCACTTTTTGTGAAACTATTTTTTTATTTAGGTCCTAATTTCCTAGGACACGTTCTCTTAATCCTAGCTTACCTGCTGGATTAAACAAAATTAAAAATACGTCCAAATTTCTAGTTTAGTTGTGAAAAAGTCACAGTATTGAATATTATACCTGAAAACTGTCTCAACTGTGATTAGGCTGTGTTCTCGTTACACCAATTTGAGCATAGGAAGGAAAAGTTTCGAAAGAAAGAGTCCTTCCATCAGTCCGATCTTACAAGGATTTTCTGGTATTTAACTACTACTCGAGTCGAAAATGAACCCGCAATCTTACCCTTCCCCCTCCCCCTATACCCCCCCCAGACCACAACAAGTTGTCTTCCTTTGCTCAAATGTCTATAACAATGAATCTCTCTAAATGTTCAATCCTTCCCCATCAATAGAGATACAATTCCTTCTGTGCTATAAAATGATTCAGGAATCGATCCACATAAGCCGAACGAAAGTCACATTACATCAAACGCAAGATTTGTACTTCTCACCAAACTTACATAATTTTAACTACATATGCAAAACAGATATGCAAATTTCAGGGTGTCTCACCTGTTCACATATGAAAGCCACTTTGGTTCCATTACTGTTGATTTTAGCCATCAGTATGTCCCCTATCTTGGGTATCAGATCGGCCATATTCCTTGGATTGCCATGTAACTTCGCTTCCCTGTTTTAATTGACCATAAGCATAGAGAAGCTTCTTTATACAAAAATCATTTAAAACATTAAAAAAAATATGTGTCTGTTTGGCCACCTCTTTCACAAGAGAATGATTACTGCTTTCAAAATTGCAAATGGTTGATTGGATAAAAGCAATAAATTTAGAATAGTCAAGCATAGTTGTTTGTGAGATCCTATGTTATAGCCTTGACCAGTGGAAGTAACATGAATTCCATAAAGGAGTGTTCCACTGTTCTTTCATTTAAACTGGTATTCCAAGCTACTCCAGAAAGGGTCACATTTGCATGTAAATTTTTCTGCCGCAAAACAAACTAATAAAAAAAAATAAGTGGTTTGTAGCTTTAAAGTCACAAGAGTTGCTTAAGACCTCAAAAGAAGCCTCCTGTTACAGAACAAACACGAAAAAAGACAATACAAAAATTCATAGCATCAGTTCTATCTAACAGTGTGATTGTCGAGTCCAGCACAACCGAGTCTAAGCCCCAGACTTGATTCCCCATATCTGATTCCAATTCTCTCACTTGTCATTAAAACCGTTGCCAGGTAACATTGATCGCCTGCAGCCAAATAAATATACATTTTCAGACAAAACCTGAGTAATGTCTCGATGAAAGTCCAAGTTCAAGTCCATGAAAAATGATCTAGTGTCCAAACTTTGAGTCCAAGGAAAACACTGTTATCTATGGTATTTTCGTCTTTGACACACTAAAATACAAACTGTTAAAACTGCATTTGTTAATTGTGGACATTAGGTCAATAGGCATATTATCAAGCAGATCATAACTTTTCTTTGTGAGAGTGACTCCAAAACATATTTGCAAGAACTCCAATGACCCTATCGTGCAGTTCAGTGAATTATATTTATGTTGGGTACAGAAAAGGAATTGGCAGCATTGAGCTAAATTAGTCAAAACTAGACATCAGTTTGACACGTGGCAGCTCCTTTTGGACTTATGTAACAAACTCAAATCACAGTGAAAAAGCAGAATTTTTCAACAAAATGATCACAGTGAGTTTCACACAAATTCTTTTCAAAGACACATTGAACATACCTTCGTGAAATATCAAAAACTTTAATCATATGACAACTTGTAGCTACAGCCAGAAATTTCTCGCAAGCATCGAAACAAATTGGCTCTCCATCTTGCTCTGTAAGCGTTATAAGTTGCTTCACAGTTCCCTGTAAGATGACAAAGATTTTCCACAAAAAGTCAATATTTTACAATAAACTTTTTCAAGAGAGAATGATAAGAAAAAAGGATGAAAGGGATAGAAGAGTTATTGATTTTCAAGATTTTAAGGAGATTGATAACATAAAGTCGGAGTACTTTATTGCTAAATATTTTTATTTTTCAAAAAGAAAAATTAAACCACTAATGGCTCTGATGAACAATATTTACATGAGAAAATAAAGGAGATGTTGACGCAAACAAAACAATTAGCTATTCTTTCATTCTTGATTAGTACTACGGAAATACTGTTCATAAGCAGGTTCGCAGTGCCAACCAATAACTTGGTATCATCTTTCTAATTGTGTACTGAACACGGCTTGAGTAACAAATTAGATTGTAAAAGCCACTTTCACTTATATATAAATTAATGAAAGAAACATAAAACTCAAAACAAAACTAAGGAACCTTGGCACCCCGGAAGTAATTTCGGATCCGCTTGACAATGTTGGGCGGGGTATCTGGATACTCTATGCAAATGCTGACTGGTTAAGGTATCAGGTTCAAAAGGTTTTCGAGCTGCAGTCTTCATGAGAGCAAAATGCTATTAGGTTGTGGACTTGACCAACTATGCCCAAAAACTTCCCAGCAATTTATGTTAAACAATGAACTTTCTGGCCACCAGAAAAATCCCTTCAATACAAACAAGCAAGGACGTTTATAATACAAACTTGTGTGATCCACTACTTATGATGAGCGATAGATTCGTAGTTACGGGAATTAGTTGTCAACAAACGACACGTTAAATGTTTCCAAGCACCAGGGATACTGACCTGAAAGTTCCTAACTTGTATCTTGCCAGGTTCTGTCGTATACACACTCTGTTCATGGACCACCACCAATGGAGATTCTGTTACGAATGTACCTGCGAACCGATCCAAGATGAAATATTACATGAAACGTGCTGTAATTGTTGCTTGTTTGGGAATCTTACAATTGGAAAAAAAATTTGCAAAATATTTCCAAACAAGAACAGCAGCTGATTGCATTATAACCAAAAATGTCAATTACAATTACAGGATTGTTAGCTCAGTGGTTAACGCTGATGCCTTTTAATCATAAGGTCCCGAGTTTGAGTCACTCCAAGATTAATGTATGTCGTCCAGTTACAGAGTTGTTGACAACTGACAATTCACAATCATGGATGTTAAATATAAATCTAAGAGACTGACTTTGGTTAGATTGCGGCTTTGATAAGCTAATGATGGCTTCTTCGCGAGTGCCTGCTTGCAGGAGGATCTAAAACACATACAATGCTTTAACATTTGCCACCATATTCACTCACGTAATAAGTTCAATCTTTCATATCGACATTTCCAATCCTGTTTTGCTCACACAAAAATGGTGAAATTTTGCCCATAACTAGTCTATAGAATTCTCTCACTCACATTTTATGCCTGGCAGTCAGATATGTAACTGCATAGTCTCGACCGGGTGTGAGGGAACATGCCCTTTCAATATTAAAGTCCCTTCACACCCACAATCCTAAACAAAGAGCGATCAATAATAAAGATTTTTACCTGCAGCACGAATGGTATTGCCTATTTCATAAATCACAGCCTTCTTTCCATTCCAAATGGCCAGGTTATCCTAAAATAATGAACACAAAAGTCGAAAGCAAAATGCATGAGAATTTTGATGGAAAAAAAAATGAAAATAAAAATTACAGAAATAGGTATGGCTGTTTTGTCTAAAAAAACTCATTGTTTATAATCGCTTCCATAAAGTTCATAGCGAATTGAAAGACTGGATAAAATCCTTTCTATACTCGAGACGTGTTTAATAAACACGTGAGAATAGATACGAATAACGTGCCAAAAGAGGGAACATATATTATTAAACCCCAAGGTCATAAAATAGCTGTCCAGCGTGCATGGTCAACATTGACAATATGGCTTTAAATTTAGTTGAGTATGTCGGTCATCTTCCTCTTCTTCTATTTGTTCTTTCTTTTCGTGTCTTAAATGACATCATGATCTCACAATGATTGCACAATAAAGCTTCAAGAGGCAATCGTTTGTCAATACAAAAGACGTCAATACCATATCATCATTTCTAGGCTTCGTAGGTTATCGGTGTAGATAGTGTGTTGTGATTGGTGGTGAGGATTTGGTCAAAGGTTAGATTTAAGATCAATTCAATGCACACACACTCCCACATACATGTCCAATGTAAAGAATAAAAGAACAGAAATACAACAATAAAAAGACTCCTCAATACCCCGGACAGCTCTAGAATTACCACTGAGCCGCCAGGAAAAAGGGGTTCCCAAAAATGAAAAAGGCAAAATGACAAAGCAAAAAGGGGGAGAAGGAGGAAACAACAAAAAAAGGAGAGTGAAAATTCTACAGACTTATCTTTAAATAAACAGTTGTTTACATCAACTAAAAATGTATGACGGATCTGTACAATGCCCTTCTAAGTATAAAATGTATACACACATATTAATAGGGAACCAGGATTATAATGTATTCACAACTCCCTGCCTGAAAAGGGATACAAGTACACAATGGGGACATAAAGGGTAGCTACAGTCACAGGCTGAAATTTTAAGGATCTTTAAGAAAGGAATCATAAAAACAAGGAAAAAGTACAAAAACAAAACCAGCAACAACAAAAAATATACCAGCCCAATCGGAAGACATCTATCAGCGATAGTGACCTTAGGTAGTATTACAGGTGGAAGTGGTTTGTCCTACCTTTGAGTTGGACACACCATGGACGTGTACATCTGTCTTTAATTCTAGATGGACTCCTTTAGTGAAGAGATCCACGGACAAGTTAGCTGGTCCAGTCTGAACTACTGCCACCTTTATAAAAAAGAAAAAAAACCAAGAGTCAAAGTTAAACATTTTTTTGGCTCGCAATGTAATGAAGGTGTTTAATACTATGCTAGATTTTGCAGAGATATCAGAGTAACTTCTTACACTTTTCTCTTCCAAGAGTGGCATAGACCGCTGGCAATCAAAATGTTTTGATTAGTGACCACAATTTTCACCTTCATCTGCTTGACGACAATCCAGTGATGGGTATTGTGGCATGGGAAAGGGGTATACAGGGAGGTGGTATCCCCTGCCCTTTCATCAAGTTTTATAATATTAAGAGTAGTTGCAAATTGGTGATATTTTTCCAAAACATATTCAACTCTTTTCTTCAAATTTATGCACTTTCTTTTTTTTTGGTATTATTTGGCGACCCTGTAAAATGTTTTGGTGACCATAAAAAGGGTTGCAACCCCCTCTATGAAAACCATTGGTCTACACTAACCCCTATTATAATTCATAAAATGTCACCTTTATCCTTTCTAGATGGGAGTTGGCACTGAAAAAGAAACCTGAACTCAGACAATAAAAACATAATTTTCTGGGAATTATCAAAGATTTACCTTCATTTGTTTTCAGTTTACTAAACTTTTAATTAGGCCCTTCTAACGTTCATACATTTGCAGACAAAGAATATTTTTTAGTTTATTTAAAGCCAGAGAGAGTAAACAAATCCGAAAACAATCCTGATCAGCAGTTCTGTTCATTTCCTCAGTTTGGACAAACACACACTGACCTGCTGTCTCACACACACTGACCTGTTGTCTCACACAATGACCTGCTGTCTCACACACTGACCTGCTGTCTCACACATACTGACCTGCTGTCTCACACATACTGACCTGCCGTCTCACATTCACTGACCTGTCTCACACACTGACCTTTCTCACACACACTGACCTGCTGTCTTAGACATACAGACCTGTCTAATATACACTGACCTGCTTTCTATTACACACTGACCTGCTGTCTCATACACACTGACCTACTGTCTCACACACACTGACCTGCTTTCTTACACACACTGACCTGCTGTCTCATACACACTGACCTGCTGTCTCACACACACTGACATGCTGTCTCAAACACACTGACCTGCTGTCTCATATGCACTGACCTGCTGTCTCATACACACTGTCTTTAAGTCTCATACACACTGTCTCACACACACTGACCTGCTGTCTCACACACACTGACCTGCTGTCTCATACACACTGACCTGCTGTCTCATACACACTGTCTGTAAGTCTCATACACACTGTCTCATACACACTGGCCTACTGTCTCACAAACACTGACCTGCTGTCTCACACACACTGACCTGCTGTCTCACACACACTGACCTGCTGTCTCATATGAGAGCTCATGATATGCTGGGAGAGGATGGAGACATTATCCAGTGTGTTGATGCAGAGTAAATCCCGACTGGTGCCCCACTTTATCTGAAGGATGTTTCCCTCCATCACTGAAGGCAGTTGAACCTTCCACTTGCTCTCACCGTCCTGCCTCCTGGTCATGTGACTGGTAGAGGGGGCATATTTCCACATGGCAATATGACCCTGATCTGTTCCAGCAGCTAGTATTCCTAAAAACAAAAAAAAGAGAGGAAAGATTCCATTATGATACTAAATCACAAAAGTCTTTTTAACCCACACTGGCCAAAGAGGGGGGCGGGGATGGGAGGAAGGGCAGTTAATTTTTCATCAATCATTATCCAGAGCTTTCAACAGAAAGACTAAGTGATCAGTCTACACTCAAATCGTGAATCACCAAGTCGATAATAAAAGACATTTGCTTACAAATTAGAATGTTTGCGAATTCTAATATTTTAGTCCATGATAGACACTGTAATGACGGACAGGATGGAGTGTCACCTAAACCTCGACTTACAAGAACGAGAAGGAGTTATAACTACATCTTAATCCCCAGCATAGCAATGAACACAGTGTCTTCCTGCAGTGAAAAATTAACTCAGTACAGGGAATGACTCAGTGTTCATATTTTGCGGAGTATATTTGAGAGCTCTGATTGTTTACTCTCATAAAGTACTATGGTTCCTATGTAAACAAAACAAAAATCTAAACCATAATTTTGCACAGCATTTTGTGGTGCGAAACCGGATACATTATGCCCTGTGGTATCACGAAGGTCATAAAATCAAACTACTTTGTTCTGACGATGAATTATAAAAATTCAGAAATTTGAGGGAAAAGAGTAGTAATCCAAACAAGCTGAAAGTATCATACTACCATACATCTAAAATGGGAAAAAGAGCCAGTTTTGGAATTTATTTTTGGTAACGTTAGATACTACCGCCAGGGAGTAATTTAGTCTTCAAATTTTACGTAGCAGTTTTGGATAGCTCTCACCTTTGTCTCTTATCAAAATTAAGAAAAAACAATCCTAATGTACAAAATATGTCATTCATCTTTGCACTTGTATGGCAAATTGTTGCCCATTTTTGCATCACATTTTGGGATATGATACTAGATCAATTATTTCCTTGCTCCCTCCTGCAGTTTCAATCTCAAACATAATTCTATAGTTTGGATAGCCAACTTTCAAATTTCAAGAGACGTTGAAAAATGTTCTTGAAGATTTTGAAATATATCCGAGACGCTCCTATACATGCAGCAGCATACAGGTAAAGAATAGAGTCCGATGAAACAAAATTGATGCAATCGACTGAAATCCTACATTCGTACCTACGATGATCTCACTGAAACTGTCTAGGCGGTCTTCTTAGTTTGATCTTATAGCACTTTCATTTTGAGTATTGACATTTGCTTGGTTTTTATTTATATTGGTTCAACTGGGCATACAACATTCAAAACACATCTGCTTAAAACAAAAGATCTTTTGTTTTATTCCAGTAATTGTTCTTCTCTGCCCTCTTACCTTTCTTCTCAGAGAAAGCCACACAGTTGATGCACTCCCCTGTCATGAAACCTTGCTTACTATCCAATCCAAGAATATAGTTGTCATCTTTATCCAAATCCCACATCCTGACAAAAATGAATAGGAGAACAAGATGGGATGATTTAAATGACTCGTATAAATAAATTTTAAAAAATATTAAAAAAATAAAAAATATAAATGTAAATAAATAAATTTAAAAATCATAAAAAAAAAAACTAGGTAAAAATGTATTTTAATGTATGCAAAATGTATGCAAAATTATGAAAGATAACTTTTCAAAAAGAAAAAAAAAACTCAAGTTGAACGACACGCAAATCTTTTACCCATGTACCTCCCTTTCAAATCATTTCCACATGAGCGAAAGTGGGCAGTACATCAACACTCAGAGCCTTTAAACCGCTATGATAGAATGATCATTGTTTATAAGAAAAGAAGGTTATTAATTTTACTTTTAGACACACTTTTGAATTTTGTTAGACACTGTGTCAAGTTGGAGTATTGGTGACCAGTATTTGACTGTCATAGCATATTTGGGACCTATAATGATCTTTCGATATGGTTATTATATTGGCCAGTGGCACTTGCCTTATCAAGCATTCTCCAGTGGCAGTTGCCAGTAGACCTTTTCCAGCCCAAACCATATCACAATCTGATTCGGAAACCTTGCCACTCAGTTTCACCTGCCAAAGAAAGGAAAAAGAGAGATGCATTCATCAAGTGATAAAGTTAGAATATGGGGCAAAAGAACTTTTGCTGCTGCTGCCCCTTCTCTGTGGAACAGCCTTCCAGAACATGTAAAACACAGTCCATCTCTTGCTTCTTTTAAACGCTCTCTCAAGACTCATCTGATGAAAACTGTTTAATTAATTGTTCATTGTTGCCCATTTTTGCTTGCATTTTTGTCTTGTACTATGCTTACTGTTGTTTGTTTTGCTGTCACACTGTTTGTGTCACTGCGCCATGAGCGTCTTTTTTGACGGTTACCGGCGCATTATTAATGTCCATTATTATTATTATTTAATAAATTGACTTGGCATCCGATGGTATTAAGATAGTGGCTGTTAGGGATGATGAGAAGTGTGAGGGAGGGGTGGTAAGGGGAGTGACGGGCAAGGGTGGGATGGGGGTGGGGGAGAGATAGTATCCTGAAGAAATTTCTTTTTTAGCAAACACTGTAGTACAGCATTAGCGTAACTAAAATTATTGTTCAGTAGATAATAGTCTATACCAGAGACTATGGGAAAGAATTGAGGCCTTTTGTATTATGGGCTACAGTAGCTACATTAATTTATTGTAAGCTACAGAGGAACAATTGGATGCACTTATGACCGTCTCTTGCTGATGTATAGGATGGAGTATGGGAAAAAATTGTCAAAGGGATATTTGAGTAGCTAAAGAGTAGATTGCTAAATACAAGACTTAAAAAATATCAATATCTCTCTGTCAAAAACCACTTCCCCATAGCAGTTTGTATGGCAAAGTTATGATTTTTCCCCTTCAAATATGGTGGTATTTTATGAATTCATGTGGCGACAAGCAGAGTGAGTGATGACATCAGAGCACCTTTGCTGAAGAAAATTTTTTAGTTTGTCCTTTTTAATATTTAACTCACTTACTCACAGAGGAAAGTAATATTTCAAAATAATATTTCTATAAAACGAGGTGCATTTTGATGAAGATATAAATGCAGAAAACCTTTGTAGCTAAGCTAAACATTCCAAATTTTTCAGGTTTCAAGGATAAATCAGCATGAAGACTATAATAGGTAAGTAAAGCTCTCGAAGAACATAATAATATAATAATAATAATAATAATGATAATAATAATAAAAATATTATTTCTATTTTTTAACAATTTTTTAAAATGAAACAAACCTTCATCATTTCAGTCAACTTGCCATCAGCAGAAACGCTGTATTGTGATAGCAACATCCCTTTAGTTATCACGACTAAGACATTTCTGTGCTCGTTGTACAATAGCTTCTTAACTTCACCCTCCACGGAGCCAACCTCCGAGAAAGATCCACTATCCTTAATAAAGTAAATTCGTCCTGAAATAATAAAAAACAAACATTGATGAAAAAAAAAAATAGTGTGATTTCTTACAAGCCAAAGTCATCAGTGTAATTAGATGAAGAATATGCATTGTTTTTTTCATGAAAATTGGTAAAGTTTGCAAATGAACTTACAAGTTGTAACACTGCAAATCAAAAGAAGGACAGAAATTGTATTATTGAGTACCATGAAAGCTACGGCAAGATATGTCAAATGCGTCAACTTTCAAGATTATATCAAAGAAAATGATAGTGAAGAGTAAAGTAAAGGTTTTGAAGCAATTTTGTAACAAGACACCACCGACAATTGACACGTCTAAATGTCTTGCATTTCCTGAGGTATGGAATGGTTTCTCAGAAAATTGTAACTTTACACTGCATCCAGAGTGAAAACAAGATAGTGAGACGGAGTGTCAAATAAAAGTTAGTATAGCCTTAGCATTTTTAATAATAATAATGATAATAATATATGTTTTTTATATAGCGCTTTATACCAGCGATAGGTCTCAAAGCGCTTTACAGACGTTATATTACCCCTGGTCAATGATAACCTGTCCCAGAGACAACCCCTCCAGTCGGCAGCAGTTATATACTCCGCCCAATGACAAGTTACTTCACAGGTACCCATTAGGGTTGGGCGATATATCGAAAATTATTATTATCGCGATAATTTTTTTTCAAGACGATATTTTTTGAGGATTGAACAAATGACGATAATTTCTTGTGAAAGAAATTTGAAATGAATGTGGAAAAAAATGCGAATATCCTTTCTCCGTTTTATGTGTAAATGTTATTCTAGCATCCCATGGTTAAGAAAGTTGAAAAGAAATAAAGTTTATCAACTTCATTTACTGACTTTTGAACTTCGTAAAAAACCCGTCCTTTACAACATTGACTGTATAGAGAACAAAACTCTGAAAATCAGTAGAGAAATTACCAATTGTGTACGAAAAGTAAGTTGGTACACCTTTCAAATTTTACGAAAGATCGAGCAAAATACTTTCGAAAAATTTACGCGAAACTGGCATATCGTGCTAAATGCAACTAATGTCATGTAAACAAGGCTCTAGTACACCCATTTATGAATAACCATAAGACCACATCTGGTGTTAAGCGGGGGGAAAAGAAAGTATTTTCTAGAATTTCCAAAAAAAAGGAAAAATTAATATCCTACCATAGTAAAGTGTATAGTAAATAGCCTAACCACTTCGTCGGTTACGGATCTCACGTAACAACAAAAACACAACAACTTTTATTTTGCGAAGTTGACGTTTTCTACAAGGACATGGAAACAATATTTAGCATTTAGTTAATCGTGCCAAGTGGCCTAAAACATTGGATTGCAAGGTTTACTTTCATAAAGATGGCCATACTGTAGCTATTGGGGCCTTGATATCGTGTGGTATGTATGGTATAGACTGTGCCTCGTGTATCATGGGGAATATATTGTTTTGTTCATGCGGAGGAGTCGGTTGGCTTGAGGTGTGTTTTACTTACGGGGATATTTACCTACTTTTCTTGAACGTCTAAGATAATATTTCGCATAACTTTACCGATCCTTTACTGACTGACCTAATTAATTCTAGAGTGGAGCCAAAATAGTTTACTCCATGAAAAGTTTTTTGGAAATGTGCCAAAAATGTTAACAAACAGGTGTTAGACAGGGGGGTTGTTTGGCAAGGTACCTGGGATCACATGTAGCCTACCGTGATATTTAAGTAGGGTTAAACACTGCAGTTGTAAACTGATGTACGTATAGTGCACGCTGTTCATTGTTAGGCAGTCTAGAAACGGGGCTTTGCCGAACGTAGTTTGTTTCATAATATCGACAGTTTTGTAAGTTAAACTTTTTAAAGATTGTAAGACAGATTAAATCTCTTTTCATTTTATCACATAATATAGCTACTCTAACTTGTCATTTTAAAATTTTCATCAGTTTCGTGACAATTTAAATTCAAAAAGTTGTCAGTATTTTGAATCCTCAACTGCGAATTTTTTATCGCCAGACACGCAAAAATACTAAATTTTTCCGGGGGCCTTCGCCTTCGCCAAGGGGTTCCAACGCGTGCTAGGTGTGTTCGCTGCGCGAAAACACCGGTGGGGTGAACCGGCAGATGTTTTAAGTGTGTTCGCGAACACACTAAAAACAACAAGGAAAAATTATCGTAATTATCGAAATATCGCGATAATTTTTGAACTATTTATCGTGACGTTAAAAAGCAAATATCGCCCAACCCTAGTACCCATTTAACCCCTGGGTGGAGAGAGGCAAGTGAGATAAAGCATCTTGCCCAAGGACACAACGTAATGAACTAGGCAGGAATCGAACCAGCAATCCTTGGATCACGAGTCCGACGCCTTAGCCAATTGGCCTCCACGCTCTTACTTTGAAGACTGTTTCACCAGATGCCATTACATTCCCATACCTTTTTTCATAGTTTCTTTAACTAAAGCATGATCTAGTCAAATCTATTTTCCTTCAAACAATCATATCTTGAGTGAGAATACAAGACACTGAGATAGGATTCTCACTAAACAGGGTGGAGTTTTATTTCCCCTGAAAGCCTTTTCTTATATCTTGATTGTCACACCATCTACAAATTTGACACAATCCCTTTCCGCTTTGAGCTGACAAATAGAAATCAAGAGGAAAGGATGAGGAACAGAAGCAAATTAAGAAGAGAAGGAAAGAATGAGAAACAAAAGTCAGAAATTAATTAATTACCTTCCGAACCACCGACGAAGCAGGAGTTGCCATCTCCGCTGAGACCGAGCACGCCGGATTTGGCCGGAGAAGGGTCTCTCCTCCAGGAGAACATATCTAACGCTTTCTCATCTCCTCTCACCGCTGCTCTAGCTAGGGCTTTCATCTCCCTTTTTAAAAACAAAGAAAGCATTATTGAATGTTGGGTTTTATAAGTTGGAATTAAAAATGGCATTTTAGTAAATCAGAAAAACATGGAGTTGAACTGAAGAAGCAGTTGATGTGATCCTAAATCTAAGCATCTACCAGAGTGCAAACATGCAGTTTTATTTCATATGTTAGTAGTAAGATGGGTGCAGTTTTCCAAATGCTTTGAAACATGGTTCATGACTAGCAGCTCAGGGTCATGATTGTCATGTAATCTCCTCGAGACCATATGTCCAGGACTGACAAGAAGAGCCGGGGGGGGAGGGGGAATGTCATCTGGACTACAGCACCTGATTTCGTTAAAGACCTGAGCAAACATAATAATAATAATGTGTACACTTGGTATTGCGTCGGTATCCGTCCGAAGACGCTCATGGGGCAGTGCCTATAACCAACCGTCTATTAACATTCCATAACCATTCTCAAGTCACTGTGGACTATACACGATGAGCTGCCACAAAGGGCGCTAAATCGTATTTACCTATCAGACACACATATTCCCCCACTCCATACTTATATGCTGAGCACCAAGCAAGATTGCAGTAGGTCCCATTTTTAAAGTCTTTGGTATGACTCGGCCCAGAGTCGAACCCCGAACCTTCCGGCTGATAAGCAGATGCTCTAACCACTAGGCTAACCAGTCGGTAACATGGAAGGGTTTGAGAAAATATGAAATAGAGGAGAACATATTCTCATTTTCTTAATATACTTAAGGAAGACATGAAAGGACATGATAAGATTGGGGGCCCAGTGACAAACTAGTACTCAGGGCCCCAATCTTGGTTTCCACACCACTGGATAAATTTCTCTGTAAATTTATACTGGAATAAAGAAATGAAAAAATGGATGTGTCTTCCATTTTGATATCATGTCAGTGGCCACCCTACCACCACCACCATATGTAACCATCACCTATTCTTTCTGCTACTATCCCATTAAATACACCAGACAGAAATTTAATCTGGAATAATGAAATGACCCAAAAAAGAAATATAATAATTTGAGAGATATCTTACTCTGCTTTCTGCGTATCCTGTCCTGGAGGAAAGATGCACTGTGCTGGGATCTGCTGCGACTCTTGCTGACAGGCAGGCATCGGTTGAGTACGGCCACGGTTGTCGGTCTTCCATAAGAGCAGTAAGCCACTCTGTTCACAAGAAGAAAGGGATAAATGTCATGAAAATTTGAGAGTTGATTTTGCAATCAATAAGACATCATATGTAAATAAAGACATCTTTCAACTTCAGGTTCTGGATATCAATATACTGTATATGCACACACACACTAAAAAGTGTTAAACTGGGTTATAAATCAGGGGTGTCTCACAATTTGGGTTATTTGCTGGCTAAATGCCATTGTATTTTGCTGTGTGCCTGTAGGAAATAAAAAGGAACGGCAATTTTGTACCAGTAGACAATTTGAACTTAAACCGAGGTTAAAGTTGGTTTAACAATCCTCTCTCGAAAAAATCACTATGATTTCCATATCTAACATATTAGCCCCTTTATTAATACTTATTATCAGCAAATATGAATTGGGCTGCTCTCAAAAAACCTGTACAGAAACTGATGTGTAGTCTAATTCAGGAAAGGCCAGTGAGAGCTTGATTTGAGCCAGTATATATTTTTTTAGCAAGTGGCTAAAATTGGGAACTTCTAGGCCTGACAGGTGAAAGCTACACTGGGAACCTGTTCAAAAATAGATGGCAAAAATTCTGTCAATAAATTTGTTCAAGCCAAGGACAGATTTCAAGACACTGGTTAGAAAAGCTAATGTTTACAAATCAAAGGGATCACTTTCAGTATCTTGCATATCAATGGAAGAGCGGCTAAGAGAAGCAGTAGTACGATATACTATTCTCTCTATTTTATTAGTTATAACTGTCTTTGATTCCTGTAAATATACCTTGTCCCCAGAGAGCAGCCGTTGTCCGTTCATGCTCCACTGCAGTAAGCACACGTCAGCTTTGTGGATCTTGGCTGCTTCGTATAGTTCTTTATCCTGCTGGTTCCATATCAATATCTCCCCGCTGTTCCAACCGACCGCCAAAATCGGTTTGGTGGGGTGCCACGAGAGAGAATGGGAGAAACAGGACCGTTGCATTGCAGCATTAGGAATAGGTTCACCCTAGAGAGAAAAAGATTTTGATGGGTGTGTGAGAATTACAAAAAAACAAACATCAGGGCTTTTAAATACCAAGTCATGTGTAAATGATGGTTGCAAAAATGAGCAAATATATATATGTAAATTGAAATTGTAGGGAGATGGGAAATCCAGAACAGTAAAAAAAACTTCCAGCCTCCACCCGGGATTCGAACCCGGGCCTCCCGTTTTATATGCGGACATCCTTACCAACTAGGCTATGGACGCTGATTGTATCTGGACAGAGGTTTGAAACTGGTAAGGAAGGTCTTAATATATGTGTGTGTGTGTTGCAAAGTAAATAGATAATGAACAACTTGAAAGGGGGCTCAAACCCAACTATCATTATTGCTTTATGTGACAGAAAATACAAGCATGGTAAAATTTCCCAAATAACTAATCGATGTCTTATTCCATTAAGCATCTCTTCTTAATTCAGTCACAATAAACATTTATCGAAGAATAACATCCACCGTTACTTCACTGTATGGGCTAATAAGCCTATGCTCTTTACACTGTCACATCTTGTTAACTTTTACATGTCCCCCAAAATATTTCTAAAAATCAAAACAGAGAGAAGAGGAACTGAAACCATGTTTGACATCTCCCCAACTTTTAAAGTTGTCTAATATTAAATGATACAAGATCTTGGAATTTTATAAAAATTGGTCGATATTGTTGATAATAACCTCATCATCATATAACTGGACAAATCCACCGCCTCCGTCATTCCTTGATGCAACTGCCAATAGTGGATGTTCCTGATGCCAACAGATATCCACATGACCCGAAGTATCCGGGGCTTGAACTTGATGGTCAAAAAAGATGGCCATTATTCTGAATTTTTCACCTATAAATTAAGCATAAAGGTCTCAGTTATCTAATTATGCCATGTGAATGAAAGCTTTACATTATCCACCACTTGCAAGCTCAAAATGCTGCCTTTGAAATTTGTCATTCTTGTACACTAAAATGTCCATTATCTATGAACATGAAAAAGGCACTTCACAGAAATACAAGTTCCAACTCATCAAACAGCAGTGAAAGGATAAATTACACAATTTATCACATAGGCCTAGTACCCACATCCTACTGTATTTCGGTAAAAGTAAAATGCATCGGAGATATGGCTTGTCAGAGAGCAGTTTTGCAACAAAAATACATTTATCAGTAGCAATAAATACACATTGCAAAGAGATTCTTGAGGTAACTTTACTAGAAATAAAATAATGAAAGTGCAAACATAGCCTAAAGTTATTTGAAAAATGGGAAAGTCCCATGTTTCACCAGTGTGAATTCTCAATATAATATGTGAATGCTAAACAATACATTATAGTGTAAAAGTCTCTTACTAAAATTAAATCTTTAATGAAGTAAGGGATATGAAGTACAATTCCCAAATAATTTGGTTTGCAGCAACAACAACAAAAATCTCAATGATGAGACTTGATTCCTGAAAAATGTTTGCAAATCTAAAACTCTCAATCCCGGTTAAAGTACAGAGAATTAACAACATTAATTTATCAACACAGAGATGACCCCCACTATGACTACACCTCCACAACAATATGAAGACTTTGATTTAATGTTGCATCAATCTGTAATGTTGCATCATTCTCAAACTAAGACAAGGACAAATTGTTTCAAATTCAATGTGACTAAGCTGATTGAATTTCATAAATGTGATTCCAAATAGTAATTGTTAGTTTATTGTTACTGCCAAATTAAATCTAGGCTGCTGTAATGTTAGGCTAGGTAGCTCCATTACATTAGTGAAGGCCTTAGGCTAGTTAGTATTTAGTAACTAATAGCCATGGCCTATATATGTGATTGGCTAACATAAGCCTAGACATCGTGTGTAAACCTAGTTAAATGTTACATCACATGGTTGCTGTAATAAACATACGACGAGCATACATTATACTACAACAACAATCGTAAGTGCTGTCGCAGACTAGTAGTAGTCTACGTTGGGATAAATGTGTGAGAAATGCAATCAGACTAAAAGTTCGCAAATCTAGGCCACATGCAAATAGTATAAATAAGCGCATAGTTTGAAATGATTAAATGATATTGTTTTATTTCAAAACTTTTAAACGACGTAAAAATGCCACAGAAATGACAAGGCTAATGTTCTCGATATTCTTAGCAGAGATAGAAGCAGATCTGTGGATAAAGACACAAAGTATGGTAAATTGTATTGCCTTTGAAGACCGCGACAACGAAGTTGTCAAGCAAACAGCTTGAAGAATTCAGGCTCGTACAAAAATAGTAGAAACTTTCTGATTTATTTATTCTAAAAATAAATCAAATATTATATATTAAATATATCAATATTTTTAAATTATCTAAATACTAATTACAAACGAAATATATTTAATAGTATAATTTTATATATACGAAAATTAAACAAAATATATTTGCACTATATGTAGCAGCTGATTCACATGTAAACATGGACTTAGCTCTGATCGTCTGTACACACATGTAGGTCAGTCTAGGGGAAACTACAGTCAACAGCTGAAGGTTTCAATCATTTATGTAAAGAATGTCGCATTCCAATATCATCAACGCCTTCGGCAAGGCAGACGTTTACCACAGCTGTTTCAACCCGAATATCCTGAGGTCAGAGCGCACATTTTAACGTACTGTAGAATGTACCTGATTTGTTAATGTTATACCCTCTTAAAATCTGTCAGCTAAACTTTTGCCAAATAACTGACTTACACTACAGTTTGTATAGTAAGTGATGTAGCCTAGGCCTATGCAGTTAATGATATTGCGTAACTGGCATAGGGGCCGTGTCATTCCACCATCAGTAATTCCATTCCGCCATAGAAAATGTGCTCTTTCCACCATAGAAAAAGTGCCATTCCGCCATGTTATCCCGATGGCGGTAAAGCACTTTTGAAAGAGTGCATGACTGCCTATATGCACTGTATATTGCTTCGCTTCACACAACCTAGGCACCCAAAATCCACAAATCTGTCATTTAAATTGACGATCAGAATCGGTCTTTTTAGTAAACAATCAACCTAAATTAATTTGATTAATTCAACCAACTATTATAAATTTTAAGAAAGTGTATCGACACTTACGAACTTACAAGTAAAACTATTCAATCAACATGTACATTAAAGACTGTGTATCTATTCCCCAATCTTGACTTAACTACAATTCAGTCCATCCAGCAAACCGTCACATTTGAAGATGGTGTTCCTATCCTTCCACGCAAATCAAAGAAAGTTTCATCGATACATTCCTGTGTAAAATCCATTCCTAAATGTACCTTTCCGTCATAGGTTTCGAGTCTTTCCGCCATGGCGGAAAGGATCGAAACCTATTGCGGAAAGGTATGGAGGTATGTACCTACTGTATGGCGGAATGGCACTGGAACCACTGGCCTTACTTATACTGTACTACTAACTTCGGAGGTCGTTTTTTTTATTCGTTGTGTAATGTTTAATGATTAAATAATTTCTGTAATAATAGTCATAAAAATCAGCATATAAATGCTTACCGTACGAATGTTGCCCTACTTTGTAAAGTACCAGAAAGCTAGTGTTAATCACACTATAAGTAATTTTAAACAATCTTCAACACAATTAAGGAAAGCAGTTGGTGATGAAATTATAATACAATTCCCATTTTATTTTCTTTCTGACAGGGGGAAGGTCGCATTTGTGACTGGTGGTGGGTCAGGAATTTGCTACACTATCTGTGAAGTTCTCATGAGGTACAGTATATATACATATATATAATTAAGTACCCAGCAATAAAGTTATCTTTTTTCAGATTAACTCTCTTACGTGGGACAGTCCAATTCACCAGACAGTGGGTATCTTAATTGCACATGAAGTTTTCACAGATAGCTACTAAGGTTTACATGAAGTACTTCCTGAACTTGGTTTAATGATAACTTGCTGACATAGCCTGAAGATAATTACAAAGATTTGGAACAATTGGTTATAATTAGCATGCTCACTTACTCTTTTGTAATTTATCAGTTACAATAACTCACTAAGTTGCTGTGGTGTTAAATATGACCTTGTACTTTATAGCATGTTAGCATATTATTATGTACTGATGTACAGATGAAAAATTGAACCTAACCTGATATCTGTGTTGACCTGACAGAGTTCTGTTTGTTGAAAGTCAAGTCATATCTCAAGTAAGTTTCTTTACAATTTCCTTCAGTCGTATTCTTTCTGATGTCGCTATTTAATTCAAAATTGAAACTCTTCATGTAGACATGGCTGTAAGACAGTTATCGCCAGCAGGAAGAAAGAGAGACTGGAGAAGGTGAGTAGAGAGGGATGATTTATTGATTTAAGGAAAATCATTTCATAATTCCACTAGCATACATGTATGTGTGTGTCATATTTCTGGGATCAAGTCATACCATGCTACTGTGCAGTGTTCATACCTCAGGAAACTAACAGAAAAGTACTTTGCCCTAAAGTTTCATATTTTGGTGATTGATTGGTTTTACTTCATATTAATATATCAAATTTAGTATTAGGATATAGGTGACTTACACTTCAGTTTTCTCTCATATTATGTGAATGCAGAGAAAATATTTCTCTACGGGTGTTTGGTAAGTCTCTCAATATTCATGTGGTCTTACCTACAGTTGCACTCTTCCCGATTTGGCAGTTTAAATTAATAAAAAGTTTTTTTTACAGAGATGTAAGTAAGAAGTAAGTAATTTCTACAAAGAAGAGAAAAAAAAATTGAGATGAGATCTTCCTTTAAAGCCTCATTATGCATTCCATAATGGAGAAACTTTTACTTTTAACCTTTGACCCCTAATGTAGCCTACACTCCATTTTGGTTATAATAATCACACAATCATTACAATGTACTTTATGCCCAAATTTTGGCCCAATTTCAGACAACAATTGAATAAGCCATTATTTTGGCACGGATTTGTGTTATTATATATACTACACAATAATAAACCTGGAGAGAAGAATCAGTGGTTCAGACATACCCAGAGTGGATGGTGTCATGAAAGTACATCTACGCAATGAACATTTTTTTGATTTAATGCATGTTTGTACCTAGGTTACCAATTTATTGTCCTTGCAACATGAAAGGGGCTAGGTGTATGCCAGCTTTTGTCTCTGGAAATTTGGAAAGCAACTCTAGCTATTTCTAAAAAAATTATATCTACCAAAGCCAGGATATCAAAGTCAAAATTGTTGGGTTTTTTTTGTGTGTGTTTCCTGCATGCAATTTCCTACCCCTGGGTCTACAAATGTAGCATGTAAAGTTGTATCATTTATATATGTTGTTGCTTCAGATACTAGTAACAAACTGTCTAGTAATCTGTGCCCACTGGAAAATTAATAAACGTTTAAATTGGGACAAATTTTAAAATCATTTAATTATTTGTGTTCTTATGTAGGCAGCAGCAGAGTTGAGCAGGATTACATCTCAGGAGTGCTTGCCTGTGGTGTTGGATGTTAGAAAGGTACAGTGCAGTATGTCTTTGATTTGTACTATAATCTTCTTATTAATTATATTAATTCTTAATTGTCATTATTGATGAAGTTGATGAATGGTTCAAGATTTACTTGCACTCTTCTGCTGTTGTCACTTTTCATGGCTATCTTGTTCATTTCGCATTGCATCTTACCTGTTATAACATGGCAGGGTTTGATGAGACTAACAGCATCTGTCATAGTTGTGGTAGAATGCTTCAAGCAAGGGCATAGCTAAATGTCTGTTATTATCCTTCTTTTTTTTGGGGGGGGGGGGGAGGCCCGATGCTTTTCTTGGGTGACTGGGCAGAATGTATTTGTTAAAAATTTTTGATCATGTCCCATTCGTCGCCGGTTGTTTTATTTTGGACTATACCATTCAATAATAGGTGGGCGTTGGGTTTAACATGGTTAAAGGTTGGCATAGGTTAGGGATTAATAACATATAATTAATTCACTAAATTAAAATTGGTTCGGAATGTTTATTTTGTCTTTGTCACAATAATTTGACAATGACAAAACAATTGTTTTAGATTCTATACAAATACAAAACACCCTACGTTATAGTGGAATATTCTGTGTGGGAAATGATCCAAAATTGCTTTTTTTTTCATTGGGTGGGAGGGGGGAAAGAAGGGTGGTCCAATGAGGGATTTGAATCCAGTTCTAGCCAATAATTTCTTTGCTCTCATAGAAAATTCCAAATGCATATTTTTGTGATGCTTGCTTTTGTTTATATTCACACAGCCAACTGAAATAATGACTGCTGTTGATGCAGCACTGAGCAGATTTGGCAAGATTGACTTTCTCATTAATGGTATGAAAGATACTTTGAGATACTTATTGCAGTACTTAATCTGTTATCTAACTTGTTGGATTGCTTCCCCAAAAACAGTGTCCTTCGTTGAGACATTTAATTCCCTAAGCTTTAACATTCTTGAATATCTGTTAATGATATCAGGCCTGGAATTTCACAATTTTTTGCTACTCGCCCAAAAATGCCAATGCTTGAAAAATCTACTGGCTATAAAAATTCAAGTTTTCATTGACATTTTCCTGAATAAACAGCACACATTAGGAACTGTACCAGGTACTCGAGACCAGAACTATAATATATGCTGCATGTATATAAGCACTAACATATAGTAGGGCTAACGTCAGAAATCATTCCGATTTTTAACTGAAGATTGTTAATTGTTTTAGTTTCTTAAAGTCTACTGGCAACAAATTGTCAGTGCCTTTTTCTTTAGCTTCTACTGGCAAACAAAAAATCCACTGGCATGTAGCCAGTAAATAGCCTGAATTTCCAGGCCTGAGAATTGAAATAAATTCAAACTCAATTGTCGTACTTTGCTAGTTAAAAACTGCATGTAATTTGAATTGTTGTATTTTGGGGCTGTACTGACATCAATTTTAACTTGATGTTAAGTAGAAGCAGCTGGTAATTTCTAATGTACATTCAATTTTAGGAGCTGTAGAGATTTGAGTATATAATTCAATATTTAGGACCTGAAGCTATTAGTATTTTAGGAGGTGCAAAGATTTGAGAAAATAGTTCAATATTTAGGACCTGAAGCTAGAAAGTATTTTAGGAGCTGCAGGTGCTTTCTATTGAAGTTTGGCTAATATTTAGGAATGACAGGTTATTTCTATTGTATTTTGATTCATGAGAACTGAGAAGGGCAAGTAATTATTCTATTGAATTTTGCTATTTAGGAATCACAGATCATCTCTATTGTAATTTGATGTCTTAGAGCCGTAGGTTAGTCGCTTTTGTACATATCTCAGAGCTGCAGATTATTTCAATTATATTTTACTAGGAATGACTGGTTATTTCTATTGTCTTTTACTTAAAACTTAAAATCTCAGAATGGCAGCTAACAACTTATTCATTGTGCTATTTAGGAGCTGCAGTTTATATCAAGTGTATTTTGATATCTTTGAGGTGCAGGTCATTTCTATAATATTTCAAAAAAATTGAAAAGCTGCAGGTAATTTCTGTATTAATTACCTCGATTTGTAGGAGCTGCCGGTAACTTCCTGTGTCCAGCTGCCAGTATGTCTTTCAATGCATTCAAGACGGTGATGGAAATTGATGCGCAGGGAACTTTCAATGTAACCAAAGTCGTCTTTGATAAGTTTATGAAGGTAGGATGTAACTTTCATCAAATGTATATTCATTTGAATTAAAGGGTGTGAAGACTCGCGCACAAAGAAACGTGTCATGCTGGTAATCTGACCTAGTTTCGAATGAGGTGTAACAGAAGTGTTAGACACCACCATTGATCCCGGAAAATACACACACAGCTTGCTACCATCGGTAATTAGACACTAGTGCACAGTCAGTACATGCAGCTGCGGTCAATACCCACAACACAGTGTATATAGCAGCGTTGGACATCTCAGGTCTAGATTAAAGATAAAAGATAAAAAGGTATCACCCTTCATTACTGTCTGCATTTTGTATCGACACGAACAAAACGTCACTGGCAAGCAACTGAAAGTTAACATTTTCAGATGGCCGCACACGGTTTGGGGCGAGTCTTCAATGCCTTTAATGGCATCAAAGGGTTAGTATCATCATTTGGCTGGGTATTGTTGCTAGTAAGTAGTAATAAAGGGTATCCTGTAGGTAGACATTTGACATCAAATGTAGTATCCTCAAAGAGAACAATTAGAATAAATAACCGGATGTGCAGTTCTCAGAGTTAAACCTGATTAATTCAGTACAGTCCCAGCCAACCATGAAAAGTGTACATGCCCCATCATTCCACAAGAACTTACCTTGATAAGATACATTAGGGTGGCCACTGACATGACTTCAAAATGGTGGATACAGCCAAGACTCTAGGAGATTGAACATGTCTGTCGGTCATGGTTCAAGTCAACTTGCTTGTGGGAAATCTTCCAGGTTATATAATTCACGATGTTAATACTCGGAAATGTATACACCTAAGTAAGTAAAATATTTCAGTACAGTTAATACGAAGTTGGAAAACATTCAACTGTAATGAAATTATTTGAACAGTGGTATGCATATATCTGTTCATTCATATACGGAAGCCATTTTCAGTACATGTAGAAGTATATATATATATAGTATTAAAAATGTGTAGCCATAAAATATTCCTCATATATCGGACTTTGATTGCTTTAACTTATGCTTAAAATCTTTATATGAGAAATGTCGCACATTCATGCATACGATACGAGAGGTAATGCCAGATGGTGGACAGGTCTTTGAATTGCCGGACTAGATGTCTGGCCCACCCTACGATATTTAAGAGGCAATGCAGCTAATTTTTGATGTATTGGTAATGAGCTGTTAACAGTCTCCAACCATTACCCACTCCCCCCCCCCCCCCCTAACAAACTGTTGTTCATGCGGTGAATTTGTGTTTATAATTTGTTTCATGACATCGTAAATTCCTTTTTTCCAATTTTGTTTTGCATCAACAGGATAATGGAGGAGTCATTGTCAACATCACTGCAACACTGCCGATCCGTGGAACTCCCTTTCAGGCTCACGCCAGTTCTGCAAAGGCTGCAATTGGTAATAAGACTTAGATTTAATATGTAACTGATGTCATCCTCTTTGGGGTGGGGGGCTGGATTTCATCAATCTTCAGCCTCCACAAAGCCATTCCATGTCACCTATCTTATTTCTCTTCCTTTTACTTCAGCCTCCAAAACACTCGACTTTGTTTTAGACTTTTCTATAATGGTATCTAGAGAGCATAGAGGAAAGAGTCGGCAGTTACTGTGGTCTTTACGTCACCAAATATATCAGGCATGCTGAGGCTTAGTGTAAACAATTTTGCATGAACAGATTATGAATATTCATATATACATGCTGCACATGTTCAGTAGCAAACACTGTACATATACAGTACATATTTACAGTAGCATAACATTTACCTGAAAATGCAGTTTTGGCTTAAGCTTTTAACTTTGTACTCGTTAGGCTCCCTTTTTAGGAATGCAAACGTGACTATTTTGTCTTGATCTGAAAGATTAAAATCTTCCCACTGAACCATCCTTCTTCCCTTCTTACTTGTTTTAAACTGATATGATAATGCCGATCTAATTACATTTCAGTAAGAAAAGAAAAAAACCTTAGAAGGAATACACTCCTCAGATGCAATGGTACAGTATACTTACAAATGCAAGCCTGTCCATCATCTTTTATGTCTTCTTGCTTTCCTGTTGTAATATCCTGCAGACACCCTCACTAAATGTCTCGCATCGGAGTGGGGTCAACTTGGAGTCAGAGTGGTAGGAGTTGCTCCCGGTCCAATAGCAGAAACGGAAGGAATGACTAGACTCGGTAAGTGACTGGTCGAGTCTACTGACAACTCTGTCTGAATGGCCATTATATTCTACTAATTTGGGGAATAATCCAGGGACGGTTCGTTAAATCCGAAAACTCTCCCCTGAAAATCGGGGACATCTTGTTACCTTAGTTTAATCCCAATTCGTCCCTGGATAACAGTAAATTTATACGAAGGGTTTAACTGTATATTAATGGTGTACTCGAAAAAAGTGACTTACTTACCATCAAAGCTGCTGATGTACTTTATTCAATATTTACAGCTGGCAATATGCATGAGGTTATCAGCCAGAACATACCTCTCTTGAAACTGGGCAACAAGTTGGACATTGCATACGCAGTCCTCTATTTACTGACACCGGTCGCCAGCTACATCACAGGACACACCATGATCGTAGACGGCGGGGAGTGGATGACCTCCAACCACTCCTTCAGCATGATGACTGCTCGCCAATCAAAGCTATGAATATTCATTGGACATTGTCAATGACCAGCCAGTTGGGACAATTTTCCTATGCTAATTACTTTGATATACTGTCCTCCTGTATTGTGCTTCAGAGCACTGGAACTGACAGTATGAACAGTTCCAAAATAATCTGATAGAAACATGATATTCATAACTGCTCAAAACTGTAAGTTTTGAGTGTTTCGAAGCTGGACATGGAAGAACAGTATACCCAAAAAAAATTGTCCCAACTCGGTAGGGAATGACCATTTTATCTTTTATGATCAGTGATATTGATTATGAAAATGAGTCACTGACCAAAACTGCTACCTTGCCTTCTCAAGAGCTTTAAAATAAGTATCATAGAGAAAATGACATCAGGGAATAAAGAATGTTTAATAATGCCAGTAGATCTATTCGCATGATTCATGAGAGCTGCCAGTGAGAGAGATCTGTATATCAATAATAGTGTGTGAAAATTTGTAAATTAAAAATGTTATGTTTAGATTATTCAATGGTTCATGTGTAGTTACATGTAGAAGAGTTGAATATCTTTCATCTATGCAAACATGTCCCTATATTCAGTTATTGATAACCGTGCAACTTCATCTCTAGAAATATTGCACAGTTAGAGAACTGGTCAGCACAAAGAAACAATGTCTCTTTTGTCAAGATATTTTCTAGATGTTTCAGTTGTATATATATATATATATTTTATATATATAATATTAAACAATGGTCCCTTAAGTGACAAATAATATTTTGATACCTTGATGACTGATACAGTACCTTTTATAAACATTACTGATTGATTTTGAGACCAATTTCCATCCATAGATACTTTATTGGAATTTATTTGAAAATCACTTTTATAGGTAGCATTACGTTATTCAACCAAGGGGCACTGATTTTGTCTGGGTAGTTGTGTGTATTCTTCAATAGGTTTACTAATGAGAGGTAACTAACATGGAATAATCTAACAAACAAACACGACAACAGAGGATGATACCTCACTTGGACGATGTTGCTTGAATGGCCCAGAATATTTTTCCACTTCTCTGAATGTTATGGGATCTAGTGTTATTTCTTTGTGGTTCAGGGGTGGGGTGAGTGGGGTGGGGGACTCCAGTCCAGATTATTTCTGTTGAGCATGGTGATCTAAGGTCCAAAACTTTTTACTGTTTTGTACACACTTCACCAGAGACAGTGATATGTAAACTCAGTCTGCAGTTTAGATCAACAGAGGAGTTAATCAATATTCAAATATCATACCATATCATCAGTACTAATAAAATATTTTGAAAAATTGTACAGAACCTATTTTTTTTAAGTAGTAATTTTGTTTAAACATTTTCAAATAATAAAGACTTCACTGATTGAAGCTGAAATCTTGCATCTGACTTGTGTGGCTTTGTTTCTTTCTGATTTCATGTATGGATTATGCAAATTTGGCTTTTGTTTTATTAGAGGATGGCAGAACAATGGCAAACAGGAGGTATGAGAAAGTATAAATAGGTCATACACAAACAAACAAACAATAAATCTTTCCTAACCAAAGAATAAAGAATGAGCAACTTTTATAACAAGTACAAAAAAGTTTGAAATGTGTTCACTCAATAGTTGACTAGACACGTTCTAGTGAATAAATGAATGACTTATTTTAACACTGTAACAAAATAAAAGCTTCTTCAAAATGCCCTTAAGACCACTCCATTGAATTCCAAAATCAATTCACAGAGAGAAAAGTGTAAAGTAAGTCATAAAAAATATCTCTAAATTTAAGTTTGAATTAGCAACAAGAAAGAATAAATTGCAATTAAAGTTAAAAATAAGTTTTAAGGAAACAAAGGATAACAAACTTATCAAAAATAAAATAGCACAAGCCTGACGAATTGATCACAAAGTACTTCTGAAACTTGAAATTAAGAATTACTTGCCTAGTCTTAATACAAATCTAATCAATAAAGCTACCAGAGGTTTAGTAAAATCTGAGAAAGGCTTGTTGAAAACCAAACCGAGAATAACATTAATAAAAATAGAAGAAAAACTAGTTAAAAATCTGCTTTAAAATCCACTCCTTGTAAAAACCACACATAGAGTCCTTTGGAGGGATGAAATCCAGACAGGTGAACAGATCACAATTAAATGGATAAATAAATTTTAGAAACAATAATTAAAAGGCTAAGAAATAACTACCAAGGCTGTTCCACTCTGATGTAACTGTATGATTCTACATCCAAACACAAAGCATATTGGCTCGTGCTGAACCATCGTACTGCTTTAAAAGTAAAGTTACAGCATTTTACATCTCGTGAATGTTTTGTTTTGTGACATATTTGGACTTTGCAAGTATAAACAGCTTATTAATTATATGGTCATGTGAAGTAAAGGGTAAAGGTGTAAATGTCAAACTTGGACGATTGTACAAAGATGTGTTTCGCTAACTCCTAGCCGTTTGGACGATGAAATTCAACTTGGTCGGTAAGTGGCTGGGCATAACTTGACATCTTTATACTCTATCTACCTTGTATGGATATTCAGTATCCCATTACTGTGGAATGTTATTTGATAATTCAGCCCTTAAAGAGTGAAGAATTTACCAAATCTTCTTAACCGTATATTCTTATTTGATATTTCATAGGAAGGAAGCAAAACACATTCTTGAAGTTACATGTAAGAAGCTAGCATTGTTTTCTTCAAAGAATTTTGAATTAACACATATCACAAGTCTTATTGGAAAAACATATCAAGTTTGCTGCATGATAACAGTGGACAATTTTATCTGGTAGGCATTCTCTCAAGCCTGCCCCATACTGCCTGACCAATCACGACTCAACACGACTGGAAACTTCATGGATAGTCGGTCAGGGTACTTAAGGTGGGACTGATCAAGATTTTGCAACTTTTCAAACAAATGTAAATAAAGACAGGATAATAAATGAGTATGCAAGCCTCAGTCGTTAATTAGCAGCCAACAGTCGGTGTGTGCATTGATCAGTTGGACAGTGTGCGGGGTCAATTGTAACTCCATGTGTCTTCACAACAATCGAAAAACTCGTTCAAGACGGTCCTGGAAGTGGTCTTAACAGGCATCATTAGTGTTATCATCACTCAAAACTCTTCGAGGAGCCCTTGACCAACTTTTTCATTTCCACATCTCTGTTGAAATAACCACACATTGCTTCTTTATGTTATCCAATAAACTTTGCTCTCTACAAAAAGGCTTACAAACTGTGGAAGGTTTCATCATGGCACCCAAGCTTTTCAAAATATCAAATTCCAGCCTTTGTCTAGATCAAAACATGGTTAATGGTTTAGTCTATTGTGAAGCCTACACACTGATGCTCGCATGTTAGGCTACCTATAGTAGGCCTAACAATTGCAACTCTTACAAAAAATGTTGTAACTACTACTGTTCAATTTGCAATTTTAACTGAAAATTACAAATCACACAAGAGTTTACATCCAAAATCGACTGCTCCAGACAAAATTATATAACTTTTTGATCAAAAATGAAAATTTATAGGTAGCAAAGAACGTAAGAAGAATTTAAAGATGGATTTTTCCTTACCTTTTCCAAAGTCATTGACGTATATAGGTTTAATATTCGACTGAAATACATATGTGCAATACTTCTTACAGACTGTACTGGATAGAGCAGTGAGATATTACAGTAAATGTTAACCATGCATAGCACCATTTCACACACTTCAGACTGTTTGCAAACATGTTAGCAACAGTTTATGTACTGATTTATATATTGCAAAGTCTATTGTAGTAGTTACAAAACAATTGCAAGAGTTGCAATTGTTAGGCCTACTATAGGTAGCCTAACATTATGCCTTATCAGTGTGTAGGCTTCACAATATATATATCAGGACCATCTGACATTAACTTCCTTGCTTTCTACAGACATTGGATGCAAACCCAGAGCCTTTAATATAATACGTGCCTGACAGACTGACAGCAATATCCCTCAATTCCTCTTTTTTTTCTTTCTTTGAGCAAAAATCAACCATAAATCTAGTTGTTATGTCTATATGATCCAAACGTGAAATTCGAAACTACGGCCATGACGGTTTCATCTACCACACAATCAAGCAATGCAGCGTTTGAGGCATCTCTGAACTTGTTGCAAGTCCCTTCTCCGTTCATGGAGCCGTGTCGGAGCAGGGCATGTCAATCTGCATCATCAAATTGACCGTCTTGTACTTCAGTTTGGAAGACTGTTGGTGGTGTCTCTTGAGCATGTTCTTCGGACGGCAGAAAGTAAAAGTCAACGGCTGGTTGGCCTCTTGGGACGTTCCTCGACACTGGATGCTGGTAAATGTCGGTGTCACCTGTTTAAGCAGGAAATATCCAATGAAACTGAAAGTCTATCCGAGTATTTCCCGGAAGTGCTATGCTCAGCTAGGCCTTTTACTAATTTGAAGCTTATGATGTCGCTTGATGTTCTAAAGGCATTCACAAATGGGGCTTCCTTGATTTTGAAGAATATTTTACCACACAAACATGCCAAATGTATCACATTTCAATGAAGAATCAACAGCAATCTTACAGTAGATAATGAAACTGTTCATAGTAGATCTAACATGGTGACACCACTTTCCACCTACATGATTCAATTCCTGGAGTAAGTAAGGCTTTTTATATGGTAGAAAATACTTCACCCTTAAACAACCATATATCTAGAGTTATCAACAAGATAATGAATTTTCTCTTTCTCTTCCAAAATAAGTGTCACATTTGTGTGCCAGTGGAAAAACCCTTCACAAATTATTTTACTAATGGTTGCTATGCAACGAAACATGCATATTCATTTCCATAAATTAGCATACCGTATGGTGACACATCCTCTAGATCTTTATCCCAGTCTTCCTCCTCTTCAAACTCATTTAGGTGACCATTTTGTAAGTAACCGTTTGCAGCTGCGGAGACTTCTGTGGGTTCTTCAGCATCTACAGGTAATGGAAACAGACGTAGACTCTCAAGTGTGGCGATTCATTGCCTTCGCTCTGTTAATACTCCCACTGTATCCTTTCTAAACAGGTCCCCAGTTCGAGTCACTCCAAGATTAATGTATGTTGTCCAGTTACAGAGTTGTTGACAATTGACAATTCATAATCATGGACGTTAAATATGAATGTAAGAGACTGACTTCGGTCAGCTTGCAGCTTTGATAAGCCAATGAGGCTTCTTGTTCCTGCTTGCAGGAGGATTTAAAATACATACATACAAACTTCCTATCATCGATACCAGTTAACTTAAAATTAAATGTTTTCAAACAGAAGGATCCGCATTGAACACTGCAGCCAGTAAGGATTTCCAACGACTCTATCTGTACGACATTCTGAACGCAAAGGTATCTTCACTCACCGTTAAGGCTCAAGGATGAGATTCCATTTTCTACGAGGTCGTCGTCGGGTCGCTGCATTCCCTGTCGTTCTCTCGTCTCTCCGTGACTCGCCCACAGTGACCTTTTATTCCGCAGAGCGGCAGCTAGAGCCGAGGCACCATCAACATCCTGTAAATATTGGAGATGCGATGAATATGATTGAGGCTCTGCAAACAGTGACTCCAAATTTACACATCAACGATCATCACTCATGAGTCAATACCATCACTCATCGGCTGTATTGATCTCATTCATCAACTCTAAGACCTCACCAACATACACTCTATCATGTGACAGGTCTTAGTCAACTACATTCACTCTTCAGGAATACATTGAAGCAATCACACCTGTTTAAAGCCACAGGGGAAGAAGAACTCACCTTGGCTGACCCTGGGCCAAACCTCTTTCTATCCTCCGAGTAATAATTTGCCTGAGATATCTGGG
>KN889056.1:33027-45134 GCA_000934455.1 Apostichopus parvimensis | reverse complement strand
TGCTTCAATGTTTTCCTTATTTATTACTTTAAGGGTGAAGACTTGATCAAGTCTAAATATGACATCATCGAACCATGTGTGCTTCAATGTTTTCCTTATTTATTACCATGTTTACAGTCTGGCAATGGAGATTGTGTTTTTCCCTTATACTGAACTTATGAGTACTGAACTTCTGAACTTGACATTGATAATGATGACATTGGTTTCAGTGTCAACACTGTCAAGATCCTTCCTTTTGAAAATATCAAAAGATAATCAAAGAGAAAGTGAAAGGTCTCAGATCATCGTCGGCACAGCGACATCACAGATTCACAAAATGAGAGCTCCCAGAAGTGACTTTTGAGCAGGATATTTTCCCAAAGAGAAACAAGATTTTTCTTAGCTGCTGCTTTCTTTGGGGGAGGGGGGGGGGTTGTTCTTCACAAAGACCCCTGTCATATAAACCAAATATTTTAGGTTGGGTTTGGTGTCACTTTTAAGGAATAAATATTGCCTTCTACGCACACTTACTCTTGCGAATTTTCTTTCTGCTTCCAAAATACCATCCTCTTTTTGGAATTAGTGATACAAACTGCACCAAAATATTGTTCCCAAGTATATTTGTTAAGTTTGCTTTTTACTAGGTACCTACATGTTATGCACAGAATTCAGAGCCCAACTGTAATGTGTGTGTAAAGGTTAGAAAAGACATTGAAACCCCTTAGTTTCTTTTTTGCTTTAATTACAAAGTTGTTAGATTAAGTGTACTTCAAAGTTTACTATGGCTTCTTTCTAGAATGAATAGAAATCTGTATATGCTAGTGTTCTTACAAAGAAGGCAACAAGCTCATTTTTTCTGATATCGTCATACTGTCATGAACCTGAACTTTTGATGGGTTTACTAACTACACATGAACTTACTTTGTATTGTAGCCTACAACCTCACTCTGATGTTACTATGGATACGGCATAGGCTCTAGCATATACATTTCACAAGTAACTTACTTTGTGTTGTAGTCTACAACCTCACTCTGATGTTACTGGTTACTATGGATACGGCATAGGCTCTATCATATACATTTCACAATGAACTTACTTTGTATTGTAGTCTACAACCTCACTCTGATGTTACACTAGACTGTAATATAAAGTATAATTTGTCACTGGTTGGTTACTATGGATACAGCATAGGCTCTAGCATATACATTTCACAATGAACTTACTTTGTATTGTAGTCTACAACCTCACTCTGATGTTATACTAGACTGTAATATAAAGTTTAACTTGTCACTGGTTACTACGGATACGGCAATTCAAAATGAACTTACTTTGTATTGTAGTCTACAACCTCATTCTGTGGTTTCACCAGACTGTCATAGACTCTGTCTAATTTGTCGTTGATAACTGTAACTCTGGTCAACTCTAACCCCAGGGATGTGTAGCACTAAAAAACATTAGCAAAAAAATAGGAATTTACTATAGTTGAGTTAATACCGATTTTCTCTTTTAACTCATTAAATCCTACTAAAGCATTTGATCTCTAAATTATTGTGGATTATCATGAGAAGACTCCCCCCAACCCTAGTTAGAATGAGAATACCAGCCGAACCGAGATTGCAATTTTGATCAAAACTGAGACGCCCTTCTTGTTGCTTACGCCGAATAATTAATAAAATTAGCATGTAATTAATTCCACTTATCACTTTCATCGCCCAGAAACTTTTCTCGTCAAAGGATTAATCACATATGAAATAAGTTAACAAATCAGAAGATTTCATATTTACATTCTTCATTCTGTGAAAATAAAAGTTGACTTTTCAAGTTAAAGAATGGTCACTGTTATGGTAGTTTTGTTATCTCAAATCAAAACTCTGCTTTTTAAACTGATATATTAGTTCTGATGAAATAACCATCAAACAAACCAAAGTTTATCCTTTATAGAACTCACCATTTCACAATCTAGGGCAAAGACACCAGGGTTGCCATCAGGAGGTGGTGATTTAATTATAGTCTTCATAAAGCCATTGGGATTGACCACTTTCTCATTGGTGACGTGATACTACAGTAAAGAAGGTCAACACAAACAAACAACTGTGAAAGTTGTGATATTAACTCTCTATGTATATATAGAGAGAGAGAGACACCATGAAGCCCTTCCGTGCCACTCAGGGATTACACCCAGTGAAATGAAACAAACCACAAAATTAATTTCCTCTTAAAAACATTAGAGAGTCACTTTCTGTTTGTCTTCTTCATTTACTTACAAATAAAAGCAAGCCCCTTCCCCATCCCCAATCCCCAAAATTTGACCAACTTATTTTATGCTGAATATTAAATACAGATTTGTTATAAATGAAATTTTTTGAAGCCCAAAAAACAAGGGATTTTTTAGCTAGAATGATATTTGAACCCAACGACCTCAGGAATACCAGTCATGAACTATCCACACAGTGATTTGGTTCACTACAAAGTAATTGCTGGCTGATGCAAAACAACATATAATGACAGCTACCCTCTCCCTCTCTTCAAGAAAATGTTTAACTTGGTTCAAGCCTCATACAAACCTTGGTTACTCCGCAGCCAGACGCCTGAACATCTCCAGAGCAGCAGGAATACCGTGATTCTAAAGAACCAGCCACTGAAAAGATAACAAAACTATCGCAATTAAGATCTAAGAGTTTAATTTTTTACTCAAGGGTACAAATGTGGGTAAATTTACCAGTTAGTTTACTTACATACATAAACTACATAAAAAACATATAAATTTTACTTTAAGTCCAATGACAAAAAAATTGTAGTATTTTCCTTGGATATCAATATCGAAAGGTTTCTTTTCTGAGACCAGGATAAAGAAGGTGTATTTTGAAAGGCATTACCTCTTTTGGTCCAAAGTTTACCCCAGTGGTGGACGCATTGTTCCTTGGTGATGTATTTACCGTTTGGCCGTCTGAGGAATGTCTTACCACAGCGACAGCAGACCTGTTGGTTTGCTGTTAAAGAAATCATATTGGGGGATAGTTGTGTCAGGATTAACATTTATAACCTTACATAAATTATTTTATGCTATGAATTCATATTTCTTATTCACAAGTGTGCACAAGGAACTAATACAGAATGAGGTTGCCAAAAAAAAAATTAAAAATAAATAAAAAAATAAAAAAATCTTACTATCTTTCTATGTTTATTCATGAAGAGTGTGTTGGAAGAGATTGAAGTAAAGGTTTCAGGGGAAGAGCTGTTTGGAATAAAACCTTTTGGTATTTAATGAGGAAGCTTGTTCAGATTAACAGTTGGAAGAACTGTAAGAATTTCAAGGCAATGAACTGACATAGACAGCTTAAACAATTCTACATGCAAATGATTTGAAATGAGTGAATGCATTGAAAATCAGTTGATTTACATAAAACAAAAGCAAAAACAAAGAGCAGCAATACATGACTTAAACATCAGCAAAGTGATTCCTGCCTTCAGTAGCTCATGTAAGTAATTATTAACAACAGAAATATGACCAAGAATTTAATAAAACTCTTCCGGTATAGAAACACCTTAATAATAGTCATACAAAACAGCACACTTTTATCATCATGTAAGTGTTTTTGGAATACCGAGGGACTATACGGGGACAGGTCGGGAAGATGGTGAGGGAGGTAGAGGGAATAGTGGGGGAGCCAAAGTTGGTGTAAACAAATGACAATTATGAGATAAAATATGACTTTAGTCTATTACATGACTATTTGTCTTTATGATATTTCAAAACAACTTCCAAATGGTTTCACTGATCAGAAAATAAAACCAACCGATGCAGTTGTTGAAAATACCACTAAAAAGGTCACCGTGGGTGGGGTGTTAGAATGGGTTGGTGGGGGGTAAGGATGTTTAAATGTAGGATAGAGGAGGGGTAGGGGAGGGGGGAGGGGGGAGGGGAACAGGTGTAAGTGTTTGATATACATACGATCAGATGATTTTTTCTTCTCCTCTGCCTTGATGACCGCTCTCCCAGGTTCCTCGCTTGGTCTGGGGTAGCCATTTTCGACAAGTTGTTCCTCTGTTGCCAAGTAGTGTTTCAACTTTTCATAGAGTGCCAAACCTATCGTAAAAGCATACAGTGAATATGATTTCGAGCTGTTGATCTATCAGAGCATGTTTAAGAGTAATTTTACTGTTGACAAGGACATAAGGGTAGAAGTCGCTATGATTGACAATTAATAAATTTAACGGCAGAATGGATTTACTTCGTAACAGAAGTATGTATCTCTTCTCACCGTCATATATCTCCTGAGCTCTAGAATTGCGATGTAGAGTGAAGGTAGTGAGCGTGGCGGCTTTACCGCCCAGAACAGCTTGATGCGAGACAGCAAATCTGTTATTAGACGGGGCCGATGGGGGTTGGGTAGTACCCGTCCCCTTCCTCAGCCTCTTAAGGGCATTCACTGATAGATTGAGGTAGATACTTCTAGATGAAGCCCGATCATAGACTTCTCTCTCTTCTGCGAGGGCCTTTAGAAAATGATACACGATAGGAATATGGATGTGGTTAGTGACGCAACAAAAGACAAATTTTCCGCAAAATACATGGTAAGAGGCATATGACATCTTACAGCGTTTGTGCTTAAACATGAAAGGAAAAACTAGATCGAACATCATAATAGCAGTTTGTACCTTGTGGATGCAATTTGGAGAAATTTATTAATGCACCTGGCAACAGCAGATTCAGTCGTCATGGCAACAGACTAACAGAGCCTAAACAAATTTTGTTTTACTTTATATTGTAAATCCACTTACAAACAAGCATATCTAAAACATATTGATATGGGGCTTTTGACAGATGGTGAAGAATATTTTTTCTCTTCTATACAAGTCTCACATTGTCCGCCACTAGACTATCCCTTTAAGGTTTTGATGTTAAAGCTCATCATTTACCTTATCAAAAGCTGCTTTGTCTGTTTTGCACGTCTTTAATAGTTCATCGATGAATAAGTTCAGGTATCTCTGCCTTACATTCGTTGAGACTTTACTGCCGTATTCAGTAGGAAGGAGAGGTCTCTTAGAAACCTGCAAAAAGTGATAAACAAATCTTATACTTATGAATATGCATTTAAAAGGTATCACGAATATTCAACCTTATTATCTCTCCCTCATATTCTTTGAGACTATATCACTGCCTATTGTAGGAACAAGGAAGTATAGGTTGCTTAGACATACAAGTAATAAACAAAAATCACAGTCTTGCATAATGTGATATAATAATATACTGATTATATACCGATGATAAATATTCATGAATATTTTACAGTTCATGAAATAATGAATATTTAACACGAAAGAAGCTAGTGAAGCCAGTTGGGACAATTTCCTAATGCTAATAGCTCTCTAAACTGTACTCCAAAATCATGCTCTCAAAGCACTGGTATTGACAGTACAAACAGTTCCTACCCTTGATCTGATAGAAACATGATATTCATACTGCTCGTACTGACAATACGAGTGCTCTGAAGCGGGATATGACACTACAGTATAGACAAAAATTGTCCCAACCGGGTGGCTAGTCCCACTTCACAAATAGATTTACACAAACCTAGTACACTTTTCATAGATCCACCTTATTCATCACTGTCTTTAAGTTGATTTTCCTTATGAAATACTGTAAAACATTTCTTCTCCCAAAAAGGGGGCAAACATGGCATTTAGGTGTATTAAGCAGGAAGTTGGAGGAGCGTGCGAAAAGATGACAATCAAATCTGGTAATATATGACTCAATTAAACCAGGATGCAAAAATGCATTGTGGTTTCGATGATGTAACATGAGCAGTTTTCTTCATGAATCTTACGTAATGTTTAGTGAGGGTGTACAACATACTTGATCTTAGTAATACAGTGGAAAGCAGTGTGATGTGACAAACAATAAATTCACAATAACACAGGCTGTCCTGAAATAACCATCGACCTCAACAACAGGCTTCTAGTACTAAATTTGATACATCAACATACTAAATATGACATCTATCCTTGTTGAAATATTGTGTAAGACATGATTTTCACAATTTGACCCCTGTTGAACTCAAGTGACCATTGACCTCCGCCCACAACATTAGGCTAATAGCATACCAAATATGCGAACTGTCCAAGCTTCCATGGCGATATTAGGATTAGCAAGGTGGGTTAGTGGTAGAGAGACAGGTAATAGTAGAGTGAAGTCAATGTTTGGCATATGTTGACATCAAATGACCTTTGACCTTCACCAAAATCAAAAGGCTTCTTTAAATCAATGTTATACACCTTCATTCCAAGATCTGCCCAAACTTCCAATCTTGAGATATTATTTTTACAAGGTTTTCACAATTTGACCTCTGAAGACCCCAAATGACATTTAAACTTCACCAAAACAATAGGCTTCTTGTACTCAATGTGGTTATATTCACCAAATATGAGGTCTGCCCAAGCTTCCCTTCTTGAGATATCATGTTTAACAAGGTTTTCACTATTTGAACCCTGGTGACCCCAAATGACCTTTGACCTCCACCAAAAACTTTAGATTCCTTGTACTCTATGTGGTTCATATACATATTAAATATGAGATCTGCCTAAGCTTCCGTTCTTGAGATATTGTGCTTACAAGGTTTTTAAAATTTGACCCCTGGTGACCCCTGGTGACCCCTGGTGACCCCAAATGACCTTTGACCTCCGAAAAAAAAACAATAGACTTCTTGTACTCAATGTGGTACTTCTGCACACCATATATGAAATTGGTCAGACTTTCCCTTCTTCAGATATTGTGTTTACAACTTGGGCGCCACAAACACACATTCATATACACACATACATACGCCATCATGAATGCAAAGGTTACGATTATCATCGAAACCAAGAGAAGGGTCACCTTTGATGGTATGTGTGCAATCCTCTTGTAATCTTTTTTTTCTGTCTTTGCCAACGTCTTCGGTCGTTTCTGCGGAGCTTTAGAACTGCTCGGCGTCCTGCTCTTTTCTCCTACATTTGAAACAAACACGGAAAGCACAAAGATTGTCTTATGTTCCCGATACACAAGTACTTTAACCAAACAGAAAGCCAGTTAGCTCTGTGTATTCCTTGCCATAAAATTTGCTCAAAATTCAAAATAACTATCAGATTAATGTAGAGCAAGTGAGTTAAATTGGTACGAGATTTAAGTGAGAACCAAGAAAGATTTGTAGCAATCCCGTCATTCACTCATAAGGATCTTACACTATAGAATTTTAAACCAAAATGTTTCAATATCCAGAAAGAACAGTCCTCCTATGTGACATATAGACACATTTTACCAATTTTGAGCTAGCAAACCTCTTTAATAATTGTTGAGAGTTACATGACATTGCTTGTACACAGTGAAATATTTTTGAGAAAATGGCCGATTTTTCCACCATGTATAGTAACCTGTTCACCTGTAGAACAAGTTGGTGCCCATTTGAGATAACCTGTTGACCCTTTGAAGCTAAAAGGGAGAAACCCTTATAGGAGGTTTAAGTGCATGTTTAAAGCAAGAGTATCAACTCTGAGGCAGATTTTATTACAAGTTTGCCAGGTATGTTTCATTCAAGACCTATAGAGCCTCTTCACAGAACTAAACTGAACTGAATTTGACCAAACTATATTCACCAATATAAAATCATAGCATTGTAGAATTCACATATTAATTGTAGCTGTAGTTTTGGAGTTATCATGTTTAAAAGGTTTTCAGACTTTGATGCCTGTTGACCTCATGTGACCTTTGCCCTCTACCAATTTCAATAGGATTCTTGCACTCACCAAGCTGGATCTACACACTAAGTATTAAGTTCAAGAAAGATGTACTTCTTGTGTTATCGTGTTTACAAGATTTGCAGACCTTAACTTTAATGTTGACCGCAAGTGACCTTTGACCTCCACCAATTTCAATAGGGTTCTTGTATTCAAGAAGCTGAATCCGCATACCATGTATGAAGTTCAACAAAGATGTACTTTTTGAATTATCATATTCACAAAGTTTTCAGACTTTGACCTCTGCTGACCCCAAATGATCATTGAATTCACAGAAAGTAATAGGCTTTCTGTACTCAATATGACAGATCCACATACCCAGTATGAAGTTAATTCACCATTAACTTTTTGAGTACCTGTTACAAGTGTCACATACATACACACAAACACACACACCCCATTACCATTGCCTAAATTCCTTTTGCGTCCGGCAAGAAATGAAAACCATAAGTGCTGCAGGTTGTTTGCATTGCTAAACTATACAGAGTTATAAAAACATTGAACTTCCTGCATGCAAAATTCATAGCAAAAATATTATCTCTACAATGATGACTTACTTCGTTTCAGATCTTCTCAATAAATATGTCAAACTGACAAGTAGTATTTTCATTATGGAATACCACACATAGTTACCTTCCTGACACTATTTACCTATTACAATGTTGGATTATTACCCATTACATTTGTCAGTACAACATTACGAGTTCCAAGAAAGCGACAAACCCTATGTACAGGTGATGCGAACCGTACAAATCTTAATACATTCTTGGATAAAAACTGAGGAAAAGAAAAGAAGATTAATTTAACTTCTCCTTGGAAAAAAAATCACATAGCAAAGAAATAAAATGCCTTTAGTGTTGTTTTCAATGATAGTCTCGCTCAAAGTCCATAAATTTATAGACGTATTACAAATCGTACTTCATACTGAGACCTCTAAAACAAATTCTCCTACAACAAGGTTCTCCCTTTAGGTACTGAAGGGCAGTCAACAAACATCTTCCTGATGAGGAACTTCTCTCCGAACTTTATACTCCATTCAAAACAACAAAAAATCGGCAAAATCAATGAGGACCCGTCCGGGGTATTCTTATTTTTATTTCTTTACTTCTTTTGAGAAAGAGACCACTTAACATTTCATTACAAACCCAGACAAAAGCCCATTATATCCCATCTTAACCAGAAAATCCTGTCTAGATCTAAACCAATTTGAAATACATACATCAGTACTACAAACACAGACAAACATATAGAGAGGGCTCCGAGAATTGTAATTTTAATTTCAAATTATTACCATTTAGAGATGCTGACGGATGAAAGTGAGATATTCTTTTTTGGGAACTCGTCTTTACGAAGCTCTCTTTCACTTCCTGTTGTCTTTTCTTTTCTTGTTCTGATCTTTCCAAGGCAGCTTTCTGAGCATCCATGGACCTCTTGTGACAAATCTGAGCGGGAGAAGGAAGGGCCTTTTCCCTCTTGGTTATTTTCCGAACCTTTCTCTGTGGGAATTAACACATTGTGACAATAATGATAATCACGAAGTTCAACGTGTGTGTATTGCACCGTTATCCATCAGACAGACATCACTGCACACACCACAATGTAAAGTAGTGATAACTGTAACTGTTAACCTAACATCAAATTGAAAAATCCTTGGGATAATTCTTTAAAACTTTAACACTGTGTTTCTATGGTAATTTGCAATTTCTGTAAGTCACACTACGAGATTTGTTCGGAAATAAATCATCATGCTTGATCAGTTCATATACCCACCAAATATATATTCTTTCATTCCTTTGACACTTGGATGAGTAATATATTAAATGAGCCTCAAAAAGTTTGTTTCCAGGCACTCCTGCTTGCAACCACCAGCCACCCCCCCCCTACCACCCATGCCAACCCTAGTTACAAGTTACAATATATCACATATATTCAAGCACACAAATAACAAAGCCACTTGTGTCAACTATTTTCACATCTCGCTTGATACTTTGCAATAGAAATTTGATCAGTGTTGACATAGCAACAGTGTGGACATAGCAAAAGAGAACCTTCACACCTCAATATGTAGGTAAATGAAAACAAAAGAACCTTACAGAATCAAACTTTGGCATATGGGCTCGTCTTTTGGCAGATGCTGCAGGTTCTTGCGCAGGTTCCTTCACTTTGGCTGTTCCTTCAATTTTCTAAATAAAAAAAAAAAAAGTTATAAAGACATGAAAATAATGCCATAAAATGGGGAAAGAAATTAAAAAGGTATGAATCCAACTACCTACAGTAATAATTGAATTAATTAAATAATTGAATTAATTAATTAAATTAAATAATTAAATTAAATTATAGAATTAATTGAAAATCTCGAGACAACACTTTGCACAACACAATGATTTATAGAGGGTATGAGTTATTCACATTCTACCCTCTGCTGACCCCAAATGACCTTTGACCTCCACCCAAAACAATAGGTACTAACTATGGGGAATATACATGCCAAATATGAGAACTGCAGAGGTAACCCACCTTGAGATATCGTGTTTACAAGGTAGGGGGTCACATACCTACACACACATGCCTACTTGACTGCATAGGCTACTTGCCTGCCTATGGCAAGTAACCAAAAACACAATATATTCAAAATTGGAAAACGATGTAAATTCAATGCAAAGTCAAAGAAATCACCTACTGTCATGTATTCACTGGGTGACAAACAACATATTAAAGCTAAAAAATTATTTAAGAAAACAATTAAGAACTAAAAAGCATGCAAACATTTTTTTATAATTTTACAACATTGTGCATAAAAAAAACAGAACCATGCAGAGTCAGAAACATAATACAACAGTTTAAACTTACTAGTGCCCTCTTTTTCTGCTCCGATTGAGGAATCATGTTCCAATTCTCTTGGAATATCTGTAAACATTCTTCGTAAGCGTCTTCGTCCTGCAGATCGTCAGAGTCGCAAAACAACGCTTCGTTGTCAAATTCCTCCACGGGAACGAAAAAGTCTTCGTCGGAAGACGACACGTCTTTGGGTTCTTTCTTTACTGCCGACTGCCGAGACCGTTGACTATCGTTTGTTTTATCCGGTCTCGGCGTCTTTGAAGATAGCACCTTCTCACTTTTGGACACTTTGGACGGATTCGATGTTGATGGTCTTTGTTTGTCCAACGATAAAGGCTTCTTTTTGTTTTTCTTTGGAGGGCTTTGTACCTCATCACCTTCGGTGATGAATATAACTTCGTCGCTACTGGCATCACTATCATCGTGCACAAAATTCTCGGTTTCTTCCGTCTCTCGTATTCCCATACAACTTCTAAAATACTCACCCGGCGGTGGTTTCTTCTTCTCCACGTGATTCTTCTGATTCGTACTATGCTTACTAATTAAAGATCGCTTCTCGTGCATACCAGAACTCTCGACCCCTTTCACATATTTACCGTGACTTGGTTTGGTAATAGTCCTTTTCTTTTCCATCTTACGGTGTTGATTACTCAGAGACGAGTTTTTGCTGGCGCTCGAATCTGAAGAAATGTCGTAGGCTTCTTTGGAGTGTCTTTCCACCCTGCTCCTGGAGACGTCTTTGCTTGCACTTGAACCCCTCCTTTTAGAAATGATGACATCCGCACCCTCTCTCCTCCTGTCCTGTTCAAAGTCAGAATCGGATGAAATGGCAAAGCTGTCATTAACTCCGACAACCTCCTCCTCCTCCTCATCTGAAGAATCCTCACCGAACAGCTGGCTGAGTTTTTCTTTCGCATTGTCTGCCTTTGGAGACACCCGATGAAGTCTGTTACTTGGACTTACTTTTTGCATAACTGATGTACTCTTGTGAATTTTAACTTGTTTTTTAGGTTCGACCTTGCTTGAATTTTTCAGAGATTTTTGTTTACTATGGAGTTGCTTTTCAGAACTGCTCCTGGTTTGCGATTTCTTCACAATCATTTTGTCTACATTGCTGCCAGAAGAACTGTCACTGCTACCCTTCCTTTCTGCAAGAAAAGGTTTTCCCCGTTTTCGAGATTTCTTAATGACTGTGTAATCGTCTTTGCGCGATACGATGCTGTGACTGTGTAATGAGTTTTCAGAAAGAACAGCATTTTGAGGCTTTTTCGTGACTGTCTTGTCTTTGCTTGTAGAAATGTCGCTAGTTTTATTTCTTTCCGTAGATTGTGATTTCTGCTTGGTTAATTTCTCTATTTTCTTCAAACTCTGCACATTAACATCTTCTTTAGAGATAAGCAATGGCTCACTGGATGTATTCACATCAAGTTTATTGCTTTTTCTCTTTTGAAAGAAAGAAGATAGATCGCCAGCAGAAAGCTTTCTCTTCCTTGCACAATCAACAGAATCAATTGACT
>KN889056.1:6566-21056 GCA_000934455.1 Apostichopus parvimensis | reverse complement strand
TATCCATGCACATAATTCTCAATCAGGTTTGGTCAAATTGTCAGAAACTATAGCGAATTATATAGATGATTTGAGAAGAAAGACACCAAAATCACGTATGCTGATGAAGCCAGTCGATTGTAATATAGGTGCACCGGAAGTGAACAAATTATTAACCAAAGCAAATACTGGATAGAGTGTGAAGGGGGGGGGGTGGTGGTCAGTCCGTCATGAATATTCCTACTGACATAAAGATGCAACGCAGGCACTTGGGACGACTTTCCAAGTGCTATACCACTATATACTGTCCTCCCTCATCATGCTTCAAAGCAATCGTACTGACAGTACAGACAGTTCCTAACCTTTATCCGGATAAACAACTTTGATCATCAGACTGTTCGTACTGTCAGTATGAGTGCGTTGAAAAGCAGGACATGTTAGTACTGTACAGGAAAACTTGTATACCAATTGGGTGCAAGTTTCATGTATATAAATGTAGTCGTGTCAACTTACCACAGGTTTAGTCAGAGAAAAGTCGGGAATGCGAGACATATCACAGCATAACTTCTTCGCCGTAATAAAGACGGCCAGAATAGTGATCACGAGAAGAATCAGAATAATCCCAACAAGTAACAAATCGGATCTTTTAGGGTCTGCAAAAACAGACGATAAAGTTATTAGTATACGTATAGGAACAATCGGGGTTAAGTTTAACAGACTTTAAAGATTTTCACATTAGATAAAAGAAGTATATAAAGTTATGATTCAGTTAGTTATGTGATAAATTGGGGACGGGCAAACTTTAGCTAACACATGCATGCAATTTTCAACATTACTTGAATTACGAATGTTAAAACAGTACGTCGAAACGACGTTCTTATATTGTTAGTTGTTCAAGTGCATGGCAACGATGTCACAACTTTACTTTGTAAAGTTTCTGTAACGTCATTTTGGTTACTTCTTTGTAACCATGTTGAAAAGGCTGTAATATCGATACGTTAACACGTGTCGACATATACTTTTTTTAAAAATTCTATGTGGAGCCTATACCGATTTTTTTTGTTTTTTGTACAGACGTTATGAAAATTATGGAATAAATATAATGATCCCCTAAAAACGTAGTATTGTGGGCTGGGAATTACACAAGGTCTTTGACCCTGTCTCTAACTTAACCCCTCCCAAACCATCATCTGTAAAAAAAATTAGGATACTCTGCATTGATGATCCCACGGAACAACTTTAATGTGACCAATTATAAACGTTACAACTAAAAGCCGGTAACTTACTTTCAACATCGTACGAGATTGAAGTTGATACCACGGTTTTCACTCTATCGTGTACATTAGGGCTGATCGATATACGGTATCTACCGGTACGTTGAAAATGCAGAGCGACCATAGTTGTATTGGGACCATTCACGGTAACAGATATTTCTTGTTTGTCGCCGATGGATGTTTTGACGTCATAACCGGTAATGCAATTCAGATGATTTTTCGGCGGTTTCCACATCAATACAAAATCACTCTCTGAAGTTCTGGTGACGTATTGAATGGTTGGTAAATAAGATTCTGTCATGAAAAGAGATGACTATATGTAAGAATATGTATGAATATGTATGAATATATATGAATATGAATATGTATGAATATGTATGAATATGTGGACTCGCATGAAAAGAGAGAGAGAGAGAGAGTGAAGGAAAATGGATCCACTGGGTTTTAGCAGGAATTAAGGTTTGGATCAGTTACACGAATCAGATTAACCCGCATGCATAATGATGGTATTATCAAACAGGAAGACATTATGTAATAAAAAATTATAAAGTTTTTGTTGAGTCAACGAAAGTTCAAAAGTATGCTAATTTTATCACAACAAAGACCACTGAAGTAAAATAAAAGAAACGACCCCTTTGTCAGTTACGACATCCTAGGAATAATGTCGTATCACTGAATCTTAAAATTTCACCGGAAATTCAAATCTGAATCTTAAAAACTCAGAATAATCAGCTAGGTTATATACCACTGAGCTCAAACATGTGCAATCAACCGTCCCAATCCCCTCCATTACCCAATTTTACCCTCCGACATCCGACTACCACTTCTACCCATCCCTCCCCCCTCCTCATTCCCTCCCTCCTCCACACCCCATTCCCTTACTACGCCTTTACACCAGACCGTAAATCGTTGTTATGTCATGAACTGTGTGCCCACTTACTTGTATGATGGTCATCTTCATCAATGGTGTAAACTTCTCCATTACGACGTCCACCTGTATTTGCTGACGTAATGGTGACGTCGTAATTGTTCCATCGACTCAAGTCTCGCAAAGTTACTTCGCGTATCGATGGCACCAATGACAAATGTGCTGCATTTCTGACTGTGCTGTTATATGTGACGTTTAACCAGGAGAGTGGTCCCTTGGTCGTTTCGTCATAGCGGATCTTGACAAAGAAAAGATAATTAAAAACTTAAAAAACTAAGTTGAAAATATGAGTAAATGAGAGGAATAGTCGTGCATTCCTGACAAGGCTGATATCAACTTCAAATACAACAAGTTTAATGGCACTGCCTTGTAAAACTGTTTTGTATACTGTGCCCCTTACTAGAAAGTCGCGATATGGTTTTCTCAAAGGGTCATCAAAAAGGTGTACTCAAAGGGTACTCAAAAGGAAAAGTTAGTTTTGACTAATGAAAGAAGAACGTATACTTATGGTGTAATTTCTACATTGCGTTTTCGAGATATTTATTGTTGAAATTGTCATATATTATACCATAGCCTAAGTGAACTTAAAACAGACAGGTATGATGTGTTAATTTCACTACAGGGTACTTAGAAATATGTACCTCTTTCATCAGCTAATAATAAAATTCTAATAAAAAAATTCTTATAATAATAATAGTCCTTTGGACTATCGTTTTAGTATGCAGTTTAAGCTTCCAAATATTTGCCAGAAAACCCCCCAAAAAATCGAGTATTTCGGAAAAGATTCCCTGGTAAGGTTATTCGATGACAATATTTATTTGTATGTATCTTCGGAACGTTTGGTTTTCTTATCAATTATCTACTTTTGCTTTTTGGAGTGTCCCTCGGAAGTCACACTTCTTGGGCATTTGCTTACCATCATAATGATTATGAAAATCAAAACTTCATTTTAGAAAACAAAACGTTCTGGTATAAACAAAACGACATAAGCTCGCATTCCTTGTTCATGTGAGTCTGTCGCCAAGTTACACTAATTAAATTACAGTTAGTTCGTTTACAGTTAATTAGTCCTAAAGGTATCCATAGTTACCATTTGCTATACCACCTGGCATGACAACTTATAATAAATTACCTGACACCGGCTGATAAGCCACCTGGCAACACTTTCTGATCATCTATAAGATTACCTGATAAACCATGTCACATCAGTTGATAAACCATCTACCATCAATCAGTTTTCCACCTAACATCACATTGTAACCACCTGACACCACCTGATATCACCTGACACCACCTGATAAATCATTGGATATCACCTGACAAACCACCTGACACCACCTGATAGATACACCACCTAAAGTCTCCTGATAAACCACCTGACATCAACTAATGATCCACCTCATGCACACTCTTATAAAGCACTGCACCAAAAAGAATTGAAATTATTGTATAGATGTTTTGACTATTTTTTCATTGATCGCTTTCTGCTTTTTGTTTGAAATTTCAGCGAGGGTCGCTTATTTAGGAATGTTGCCACCTTTTTTATCTATTCTTATTTAGTTTAACTAAGTACACCAGAATCTTTTCTGTCTCTAGTATTTGTATTTGGTGGTCTGTACGTTATAGGCGCAATGGATACGGTGAATCAGTATCAAGAAACCATTCGTCAGTTCATAATTTTCAGAGGCTAAATGATATCGAGGGCCGACGGCCCAACTATTAGCTCACCTTCCATGAAACAGTTACATCCCTTAAGTCACAATTACGTCTTATTACATTGTGTCCCAACACCGTCGGACCAAACTCTGGCGCTGAAAGAAAGAATTGAATTCAGAGAAAATTGAATTAATATTCCATAATGAAAACAACAAGGAGAGCTAGAGAGTTAAATGGAAGGCGTGTTCAACCTCTTTAACCTGGGTCCATCCTCGCATCCATCACAACACAAGGGAACTGCTCACATATCTGATACCTTACCTTACTTATCAGTATAATGACACCGACTTTCCCAATTCTTATATGCAAAGTAGGGTCTCCATATTCATATAAGTATGACACGTCTGGTAGGTAACGTGTTACCAATATATTCTTATTTTAATCCTTCATGTTTCATTCAAAATAATCCGACCTTCTAGTATATACGGTACAATTTAACGTTACTCTAAACTGTTACAGATAAAGAGTATATATAGTTTGTGTGCCGAGAGATACCAGGTGTTGTGTACAATCAACAAGCTGTTTCTAGCTAGCTTTATAAACCTTTTCGGTTTCAAGCCGAAATACACAAACTTTTGAAGGTGAGATGAAGATTTGGTTGATTGATGGATTAATTGTTTTATTGATTGTTCTATAACTTGCATATATCTTTGTGGTTTTGCTTGTCTATCATTTTTATTTGGCTTTGTTCTTTACTGGTTGTTTGTGTTACTTTGTTTCGTTTTTTTTTTTTTTCATTTTTGTTATTTATTTTTTTGGCGTCTATGTATTTTGCTTGTCTGATATACCATTCATTAAACCAATATCTATAGTTTTCATACCTTCCTGTAAAGTTCGAAATTGTTGTTCGGCGGCTGTGGCTGAAAACTTGCTATGCAGTCTGCCTCTGACTTTGATGATATAATTCGTGTAAGGTTCCAGGGACGAAATATCAGCTCTGCCAAATCCATTCTTAGATCTTTGTGGTTCTGTTGATCTCTGTATACAAATATGGAGCAAAAAGGATTTTTCGATTTCAAATCGCACGCGCACACTTAATATTAAGAGGCAAACATATTTCACACCGCTATAAGATATAGACCACATGTAAGTGACATGTGAGACTTACATGAATGTGTTAAACACTTATATGAAGACTTACTCGTGGGAATGTGCTGACAAAGCGAACTAAATTTATCCGAAATTTTACACCCCCCCCCCCCTCTTCCCGATCCGACCTCATCCACTTGTCCCTTGTCATTAACAAGACCTCTCGTGAATATATTGCCATTAATCCTATAGCTTAGAAAGTTGAAGTTTTAATTTGATCAAACTCCAATATTTAAAGATTCTTTCAGATCGACTCCTGTATAGTTATAAATTGACGATTATTTTTAATTACATCCTTAATCCGTAATCCTTGTGTTTCTTTTAGATCGTTTAGCTCGTTTAGATCCTTTCGATCCTTTAGATCCTTTAGATAAGGGTGAGGGGAATTTTGTTCAAAATGGAGGGTGCTACATAGATGCAAAATGGTGCTATATTTTGCAACTTGCTGTTTAGGTTGTAAAGCGCATACCTGTTGTACATGTATGTACTGTATATTAGGGCTTTTTTTGTTGCAATTTGTCTGCCGGTGTGTATGTGGGGAGGACTGATCCCCCTTGATTTTACTCGACGAGTGGAGGATAAGAAGTAAACGTGGTTGCGTCACTGCTGTTGAGTCGGTAAAATCATAATAGTAACCTAAATGTAGAATGGTGGCATTATATTTAACGATCGAACGGTATTTAACGTAACATATATGAACGATGTTGGCAAGGACAACATTTATGTAATTCAAAAATTACTTTTATTGAAACAATTTCAAATGCTGAAACTTGTGGTACGGAATGCATTATGAGATCACGTTGTCAGGTTGCGATGTCCCCCCCCCCCTTCAATAGAAGTCACATGTTCCACTCCCCTCTGAAATGTTGCCCAACCCCCCACCCCACCCCACCCTTCTCCCTCCAGATTGAATCCTCTTTCTGCCGCCTCTGGATTTTACTATATGTAAAAACCAAAACTGAAAATACTTACAATTTTATAAGGACCTCCAACCTTGAACAAAGACCAGTTGAAATAAATATTATCTATTCGTTGGTTCAATAGAGTTTTCTCAACCAGAATCAACTTTTGCCCGTTCCTTTTTACGTAATGTGTCTCTGGTCCTTGATATGTGACGGTAGCATTTCGGCTGCCTACTTTTATCTTGGTTATGATAGGAGCCGAGGTGGCTGTAAGAAATAACATCATGCACATGGTTAACTTTATACATGCCCCAACGGAGGCGGCGAAGTCGGGGGGGGGAGGGGGAATTCACGGAGTATCCTAATCGAAGCCACATCTCCCACTGCTTCTCGAAACTTATATATACCTTCAGATTTCCGCAACCCACGCCACCCTGTGCTCCAAATACAACCCAGATCACCCGCAGTTCCCATGGGTAATGTCCAATCGTTGACAAGTGGGGCTGCCACGTACAACGGTTACAAGGTGTGGTTATTCAACTGAAGGAGTAAGGAAAAGAAAATGCTACATGACATGACGTGCATTGGTGTTTCTCCAGCTCCCTTCAACCCCCTCCCTCCCCCTCCCCATCACATACAAAGGCTTGTGCCTTCGTTATGTTATATCGTTGGAATCCTGTACGAAATCTGGGAAGGATAGGGACGATGTTATAGTAGTAGTAATGCGAAACCTTCCGGACATGCTTCATTGGTTACATTTCAATACCTCAACCTAGAATACATTTTTAACACTTGGACAACTTGAGAATGTATTTGCATAACACTCATAGCTTCATACGCGCTGTGTTACCACCGTTGTCATGGTGATGATTTGTTGACAATCATGATGCAGTAGTTTGGTATACCATTAAGAGAGACTTCTTAAGCTTGTTTGTTTTAATATTTTTTTCTTACTAAGCAGTAACAAGAAAGAGCAGCTTACTTACTGAAGCGGTATTTTGAAAAGGATTTCGTAGAGAATCCTCTAAATGAATCTCTGACGTCAGAGATAGCCGTTACTTTGAAATAGTTGAGGTCTCTTCTCGTAAGTTCTTTTATGGTTGGAAATATTTCCAGTAGATTACAGGTAGTTGTTGTTAGATTCACACAGGACGGAATGATGACATCAGTTTTGCTGTTGACGTAGCAGATTATAGATGGGTTAGAAAATGGAAGCAGAATTTTGTCATCTTGTTTACCCAAACGCATTCACTTCTTTATTCCCTTCATACAATCGACTTTTTATATGCAGTGCATACGTATATAACATTTTCTTTCAAGCAGACGTTAACCTGTTGTGCCTACTAGATACGTTGGTGTTGAAAATGTTGACGTCATAGTGGTAACGTGTCTATATAAAGAAAATCACTTGTTAGGCAAATAAATATACATCTGAATGGTGACACGTGTTTCCCAATTATAATCAAGAATAATGTCAATCTTATTGGATTGATCACTAATTACAAACGGATAAAAACTGGCATTTAAATCGATTGGATTTAATTCTGGTTTATAAAGCCAAGAGACGAACTCATTCCTGCAGGTTAATTGAAGACAATGACCTATGTAAATTCGAAACCTCCTGTCTTGATGTTCTTCTTTGTATCTAGACTGAAAGTGCATACGTCTGTAACTTTTGCTTTTATTAATTATTTTATTTTTCACCTCTAGCCACCGCCTACTCAACAGATACTATATGTACACCACCCAGAGAGAAGACGCTGAAGTATAACAAGGAAAACGTTATGTTATTACATGTATGATATTTGTAAAAGCGATTTATTATCATGTATACGTGTATGTTAACGTCGTTGAGTTAACACAATTCAATTGACTTATTTCCAGTATGAATATAGACAGACAGACAGAGATACAGATAGATAGATAGACATACAGATAGATGGATGGATGGATGGATGGATGAATGGATGGATGGATGGATGGATGGATGGATGGATGGATGGATGGATGGATGGATGGATGGATGGATGGATGGATGGATGGATGGATGGATATTAACCAATGGGATTGTGAAAAGGAAAGTGATTTGTATAAAATCGAAAGCTGCGTATCTATACATATTGGAATTTTTTGAAGTAGTTTCTATTTTCAGCATTTTCTTAAAGTTTTTATTTGCTAATAAGTAAAATCATTTTAGTAGTCTAAAGAACTAGACTTAGAAAGCACCCACTGTATGGGAGTATTTAGATAGAGCTATACCCATTATCATCCGCCACAGTATACATGATTGTCTCATTCCGCCATTTTGTTGCTAGGGGTGGACTCCACGTCATCGACAGGTTCAGATCTAACGCCCTGAATTGAATATTTGTTGGTGCTGCAAATAAAACGACAATTAAACACGTAATATCGATATAACGGTTGTTGGTAAGACAGTATGTTAAACATCAAGGTTTTGAACATTAAAAATACTTTCGATTCAAAATGACCAACATTTCAAACCTCAGTAGCTAAAATTATAATTAGTTCAGTGGAAATTTTAATGATGCTTTACAAATTGCTCGTTCCGTCGTTTTCGTTTCTTTGTTCTTCCATTTGCCTGCAAAAGAGCATCATAATAAAATAAAAGAATAGTGATATACTGACCTGGAAAAGCGCGATCTAAAAATTGTTGCCACTTTTTGAATAAATTTGCCAGGGCATTTCACCGCCACTTTAAAACCGAGACTCGAACTGCAATTTCATCACATGTGTAGAATACGTTGCCTAAAATTTTGAGAACTTTTTCAAAAACTAATCAAAATGACCGAGTTTTTTTTCAAAACCTCAGTCGATTTAAATTATATTCCAATTCAAAGGAACGTTCATGATGCGTCCGTCGTTATCTCCTGCGAACCCGCTGCATCAAACATCATCCATCAAAAGAAACGACAAAAAGAAAGAAAGTAACAGCATGCTGTTACGGTGGTTTAATAGGGACTAGGGGGGAGGGGAGTGTCCCCAAATCTCAAAAGTTTACTTTTTATCTCAAAATTTGACTTTTTATGTCAAAATTTGACTTATTTTTAACCTCTTAAGTCCAAATTTTGAATTTTTATCTCAATTTTTTTTTTGCTTATCTCCTATGTCCCTACTTTGCCACCGTATTCTTTCGGTTTTTCTACGTCACGTTTTGGCTTTTATCTGAGATCTTTTGATCAGTGTTTTTCGTTTTATTCAAAAGTCACATGTCACTTCAGAGTCAAGAAAAAAAAGAATTGTGCTTTTCCGTTCCGATATTGGTTTCCTACAGGAAAGTGACAGAGGGCCATTCGTTCCGGTCTAAAGTAATAGGCTAAATCATGCAATTTTACTTCAAAACAGGTCCTTCAAAAAATCAAAAAACGACTGTTAACTCTTTCCTGCACACTTGCAAAGAGTCCATACTAGTACGGCATATTTTTCACCTGTTTTCGTACAGGCCTACCTACCCTCATGATTTGGTACTCGACTCGTACTCGTGACAATTTTAAATTGTGTGTACATAGGAACTATAGTGCAAGATTATGTACACACGCGTATGTACTCATGCTAAGATCCCTGTACCGTTATATCAAGGGGAATTTTACTTGTACTCATACTTATGATGTTGTACTCCGTAACTACGAGTCAGGTATACACATCACAAATATGTACTTGTACTCCAACTCATACCGTTGTACTCCGTCGTACAACAACTCTGCTTTCCTGTGAGTCAGCAACAGCGAGACTTTTGGCAACTTCTGATGTGATATGATATTTTGAGCATTTTACCAACAGTCGTGACGTCATTGAAAAAAAATCTTTAATTAACTGCAACTGGTCTATAGAGAAAGTTTCGACACAAATTGACTGATTTTTCAAAACTACATTATGTACCTCCAATTATCCCCAATTCAATGGAGCGTTATAATCACTGCGTTATAAACAGACGTAATAGTTATGTTGTCAGCTTGCGTCATTCCGTTTGCCTGCGAAGTCAGGATCTGTGTTTAATAGGCACTTGTGTTTCCTTAAGCCAAAGGAAAGGCAAACAAAGTATACTATGTGGGATAGATTTTTTCTTTTGGTTTCTACCCGATTCCTTGTGGTTAGGCTTTCTTTTCAACATATCAACGAATCGTGAGACACCACAGAGATGAAAGAGAGTTGTGCTTTCTGCATACTGTAATTGCGATAGTTCTCTCTTCTAAATCCCTCTTTGGAAAAGAAGGTTTATCAGAAAACCGAAAATAAACAATTTGAAAGGGGAAAAAAGCCCATAAAGGTAATTCGGCATGACAGACAGTCTCGTTGTTTAAGGCACTATAAGGAATAAAAGCATTTGTTAAATCACAAAGTAGAATCGGCACATGATTTAGTTTGTGATCATGAGCCTAGTTACCATTGTAGACATGTTTGTCAGTAATATTCAACTGTTCTCAGTCTTTCAGCAAGATATAATCAAAATATTGTGAAATTGTAGATTATATAGCCTATTCAATTTCTTTGATGAGAAATGAAACTATGCTAGGTTGTTGTGTTTAAAGTATCAATCTTGGGCTATGGTTTCAAGTTTAAATAAAAACCCTGTGCAGATCATGATACCATATTGCTGCTATGGAAGCGCTGAGTTTTCGCTGACAATTTAATTCATTATGTCGCAGAATGCATGGGTTGTATATAGAAGCCGTTAATATGCTATGCCTTTTAAGAATTATTATTAGGCTAATACGAATTTACCGCTTAGCCTTTGAGAGTGATTGTGCCATGTCAACCCCCTTGACTCAGAATTGCAGACCAGGGCCCCTCTTACAGAATTCCCAGAAAGTCTTAGAGCAGGCGCTGATCCAGAGGGTATTGGTATTGTAAACTCATTGCAAACTCCACACGACAAATTAAAAGAAGTTATTAGCACAAACTTGTGCAAAGGTCTAATTGTAGACCTAATTTTATAGCCTTAAGTATGCCTCATAATGCACAATTTCACGTCTAAACTTCCAAAAACATCATGGGGGAGAACCCCATTCCCCTTACATGAGAGTCGGCCGGCTTCAACGACCCCATGCAGAGAGTGAAACTCCTTCCTTTTCAAAATCCAGGATCCGTCCCGCATGCAAATTCACCATGAAGTCTTTTAGTGTTTCATTAGAGCTGATAAATACAGCATGCACACTAAGTAAAACCTTTACCACGGTTCTTAACTGTATGTCCTGGCGCCTACATTCTCCCCCACCCTCCTTTCAAGAAATAAATTAATATATAAAATCGTTTTTTTTTTTTCTGATTCTGCTGATGGTACGAATAAAGTCTTGCTGTTCATGATTTGTTGCCGTCGTTTTCTTACAGAAACAGTCATCATTTCCAGAACTCAAGTCTTAGCTTTAGACCTCATGCAGTGCAGTGCAACCCATTCGCATTGTTTAAAAGATACTGAAACAAGTATTGGGCTGTACTGCAGATTGGGCTGCGTACACACATTAAAGTTCTGACTGATATTATAATTATAAACAAGTGATATACATATTGATTGTACATATTGATAATATGATGGATCAAATATCAAGCGAGGTATTGTGCATGCGAGTGGGGGGGGGAGATTATACAGGTATAAATCAATCCATCTTCATATTGTCATAATAATTTCATGTAATAGATGGAATAGTAAGTTCCATGCAGTACATATGTGTGCGTAGTAACAGTCCTATCGAGGATTATAGTGATGAAGCTTACATCTGACTTTATCCCGCTTTACAAGCGCCCTGCAATGATATCTTGAATATTTCGAACACATCGATATGCTTTATTGGCTCCAACTATAGCACGCTATAGCTAGGAAAGTTTGTGATTACGTCATCGACCTGCCACGGTCGTAACTCGAACTTGGGCTTCGCAATTAGCCTGCATAGCTTCTTAACACCATTAGGTTCTTTGTGTAAACACTGTATTGAAATATGTTCATGTCTACAGTGTAGTTAATCATACGACGTTCACACTAAGACTCTCATACAAGAAAAAATACGAGGCAGGCGTTGCAGACTAGTTGGTAAAAAGAGGTCATTTTACGACCAAGGTAGGTCGATTACGTAATCTCAAGAAACTTTCCATGATAGCGTGCTATAGTTGAGGTATATTTATACAGCAGACCTCTAACCACATACACAGGAATGCATGTTAGACGATGCCTTATACATGGCCGCATATAGCTATAGCGAGTAAAGCCAGTGTCGAACGGGCAGATGAATCAACTACCTATACGTGTATAAAGGTCAAGATCCCCCCACCCGAAGGTCAAGTGATCCCCATGGTTGAGAGGCCATCAATATTAAGTGGCTTCTATAAACACGTCCAGGCAAGATATAAGGCCTATACCAGATTTCTAATTTCGGATTGGCTCTGTAAAATCTTATAAGGTGCGGTTGGTGGGGGGGGGGGTAGCATATAGAGTTCTATACCAAGGACCTAGTCTGTAGTTATGTCTGTGTCTGATAAAGTTCTGGAGCAGAAATCTGTCGATCGTGGTCATGAAGAAGCAAGTACAATTTAATCACAGTACACATAAAAAATAACGGTCTTTATTCTGTTCAGCATATAGGCATATTAAAAGTCATGTTTATCTTTCGCATTGAAAATCAGGCTGATGTAGGATGTATATATGATTTCGGGAATTTCCCTAAGGCAATAGCCCGTATAGTTCACCGGGAATTTCATACATAAAGTATTATAGCACCGTGATTTACCTCAACGTTATATCAAACCATGCATAACCCCCTGAAAATGTTTCTGCATGAACATACAAGGTATGATTTAACCTCACATTTCATGATTAAATGACGGGCTTCACACTTTTCTCTAAAACATTCCTTCGGAACGTGAAGACATATAGTGGGATTAAACTTAACAAATAAAACGCATGAATTACAGTATTTATGAAGCTTCTTTAAGAACAACACAGTTTAATCTCTTGTCCGGGCAATTCCGATAATATTATGCAATCATTATGTCTTTGTTTTTAACGCAAATGTTTCCTGGTACAAAAGAAATAAATATAAGTTAACGGTAGCATTTTTCAACAGTCACTTATCAACTGAACAAGAAACAAACAAGTTTCTTTTTTTGTTATAGATTGATCCATTAGCTCAACAAGAAAACTATGTTGAAAATCTTGACATTATACATTCAATATTCTATACAAAAATGGCTTACTTCGTTAAATATCGACCCCCCCCCCACCCCACCACCCCCAAAAATTATGAATAAATAAAAGCTGTATTTGCATGGCTGGAATTATACATACCATAATTATCCGCTCTGCTTGTTGACACACAAATCCACACCACTAGAAGGTTGAAGTTAGCGATTGGTTTCATCCTTCAATGATTAATAGCAATAAGCTAGCTACTAGTTTTAGCGATGCAGGAATTAAAGAAAGTGAAACGTATCGACAAAGGTTTATTCTTTTATCTTTTTTCTGTTTGCAATCCCTTACGGTTGCGTGTGAATAAGTCATCATGTATGCAATTGCTTTGTCATTTAAATTTTGTATACAAGCGAGGAGCAGTGAATTTTAAGAACAATATAGTGACAGCTTTTGTAATTTGTGTTTTCGATACTACATAAAACCGCAAATTTGATAACCACAACTTGACTCAAAAGTGGTGCTTTGTTTTGTCTTCCCCCTGTAGTTTCATATGCATTATCATCAAGAAATACTTTTACATTATAACAAAAGAAGTATAAATTGTAAAGCAAATGAAATTGTGCACAAACAGTTACATCTTTTTATTGCCTTGTTATTCAAAGCCGTAATCATCATCATCATCATCATCATCATCATCATCATCATCATCATCGTCATCATCGTCATCATCGTCATCATCGTCATCATCGTCATCATCGTCATCATCGTCATCATCGTCATCATCGTCATCATCGTCATCACCATCATCGTCATCATCGTCGTCATCATCGTCATCATCATCGTCATCATCGTCGTCATCGTCGTCGTCGTCATCATCATCATCGTCGTCGTCGTCGTCGTCGTCGTCATCATCATCATCGTCATCGTCGTCGTCGTCGTCGTCGTCGTCATCATCATCATCGTCGTCGTCGTCATCATCATCATCGTCGTCGTTGTCGTCATCATCGCCATCATCACTACTACCATCACCACCATCATCATCATCGTCAACGCCATCACCGTCAACGCTACCGTCACCGCCGCCATCTCCATATCACTATCATTATTATCATCATGAAGTTTTTGCACCACACTTTGGAGTGATTATCTATTGCTTAGGACGTCAGCTTAGTTTTGACATCTGAAGCACACGGAAAATTAAACATGGAGTTTACAAACAGGCTGAAAGAATTTGTTTCAATTACCAGTCGAAAGTAGAAGCGATTTATTTTACAAGGTTGTACTTGTTGCGCATGAACGTAAAACAAGAATTTTTAATTCATGGTAGATTTCCTAAGCTTAAACAAACAACTCTGTAATAAATATTGAATGATTAAATTAAAATTGTGCATCCGTGTTACCCAAATAAGAAAAGGTTAACTTGCCATACACTCGGGATATGTTATAGAAAGAACAGTGAATTTA
>KN889055.1:0-21483 GCA_000934455.1 Apostichopus parvimensis | reverse complement strand
TTTAATATTTCACTCTTGCAGCTTCTGAAGGGAAAGGGTTTCAACTCCCCTCGAGATGTAGCACAGGCCATTTTGTCAAATGTTCCTCAGAACGATATCATTGAGAAGGTAACAGACATGTTGAAATTTTTAATTTGTCAAATTTTACAAAGTTCCCAAAATCCTTAACTTTTGTGTCCTCGGGTCGTCTTTTGTCTTTGTATTTACGTAACAATTGTTGTTATTGAGCATAATTTCCATATTTCCATGCCCAAGTAAATTATTCCGGGCTGATATCTTGTATTGTGTTGTAAAGTTGTTCAGACTCAAATTGTATTCTTAAGGAGTTTTGGAAAGTATATCCATACACTTAACAGTACATGTCCCAGGAAGTAGTTTATTGGGTGATTAAAAAGTGCTGCTTAAAATGACTCGTGCTTGAAGGATACATACAAGCTTTATTTAAGATTGTGAATTTGTTTCGATCGGCAGTATTAGCTAACTATCGAAAATCTGTTTGGAATCAGGTCGAAAAAGGGTCACTTCACTACGAATTAAATGCAATCCATTTGATTAAAAACACTTTACAGGTTGAAATAGCTGGTCCTGGATTCATCAACATACACTTGAAGAAGTCCTTCGTACGACCGCTCATCTCTCGTCTGGTCAAAGAGGGCGTGGTCCCCCCTCCGGTGGGCAGAAAGAAGAAAGTGTGTATTGACATGTCCTCCCCAAACATTGCCAAGGAGATGCATGTAGGTCATCTAAGGTCAACCATTATAGGAGAGAGTATTTCAAGATTGCTGGCTTTTGTAGGTGAGAAAGTATTTTTTATTCTTATTCTGACAGAAAAATCATCATTGATTAGAAAACTAGTGAAAAAACAAAAAATGTGGGCACAGCTCTTTGATTTGTTCTCATTAGATTTTTTTCTTGTGATCAGCGATAACATATTTTTTTGATTTTTAGTTATTCACTTTGTTCTGTATTTTAAGGTCATGATATGCTGAAGATTAATCACCTTGGCGATTGGGGAACTCAGTTTGGTATGCTTATAGCACATTTGGAAGATAGATTTCCAAACTACACAACGGAAGTTCCTCCACTTCAAGATTTGCAGAAGTTTTACAAGGTTTGTTTTCCATATATATTTCCCTACATATATATAGATATAAATAAAGAATAACACACCAGAAAAATTCCACTTCATGACCCGTTTCGTCCTTTTGGGACTCATCCGGCGAAGGTAGGAATCGAACCCCTGGATCTTGTAACACGGACCGAAATCCGTACCACCTGACCACAGTGATTCTACTGGCGTGTGAATGCGTATAAATTGGCTTTGTATAACTGTCATTGAAGGTGGTTATTCTGTGTAAATTGTCAGATTCAAAGCACCAGGGGTGCACTCTGTACAATCATAACACTTGGTAATACGCCCTCAATGACAGTTATACAATTATCAAATTATCAGTTTATACAAATTATCATCGGATAAAGAAAGGGAGGAAATATTGTATCATCGTCTGTGGGGAATCGAGTTCTTTTACCAGTGATTTTACCCAAAAATTAATATGGATTGGATCTGTTTGTTAAATTCCTTTAAGCTTGCTCTTAGATTATTTGCTTGAAATCATAGATGATTTTCCTATATCTTCTGCCAAATCATGTGAATTATGTTTACCTTGATGTTTCTTTTCCTGACAGGAGTCCAAGAAAAGATTTGACGAAGACGAAGCATTTAAGAAACGAGCTTACTCCCTCGTAGTGAGACTCCAAGCCAAAGATCCTGTCATCATCCAAGCTTGGAAATTAATCTGTGACATTTCAAAGAGAGGTAGGTCATTTGTCAGACTTGTAATAATAATAATAATAATATTAATAATATCTATATAATATTTATATAGGGCATTTCATGAAAGAATATCTCAAAGCACTCAAGTACAAATTTAAGGTACATACAGAGTAAATAAAAGGAGTAAAGTAGTCAAAGCAAAATCAGAAACTAAATAAATCAAGCAATATATTAACGAAACTAATATAAAAAAAGATAAATCATTAAATTACATGATGAAAAGATGAGTTTTGAGTCTAGACTTAAAACAACGAAAAGTGAGTTAAAAGACGAATTGCTGGTGTTTCATCGATGTGGTACACAAATATGAAACACCCTAGCACCATAAAACTTAGATTTACTCAATGGTTGGTGAAGGGCCGGGGCTCTCAAGCGAAGAATGCACCCACTTCAATGCCATGTCAACAGTTCACTCAGGTAGGTCAGAGAGTAAAAATCAGTTATTACCAGCAAGTACCAGACTTACTGCGAGGTTATCGTCTGCTGTTATCAGCACCTCACAAGCATTCTACAGAAAACACAATGGGAACCATAATTTCATTGATGGTGCAGCTTTCAAAATTTGACTCCCAGAGAAATAGAAGTGAAATTCATCCTATGGGTTCTCTGCTGTCACTTTAAACTAACAGCATATGTTTCACAAGGTTATGAGAAGTTGTAGACCAAGTATGAATAGAGTCTTATTTTATCGTGCTGCCGTTCCCCAGTTTATGGTACAGTGGCATTCCAGACAGTCAACATATTTCTAACGGTGAATAGCTTGAAAACGGAGATAAATATAGTTCAGTTGACATCAGCTCAAGTTTTGATTCTGTGCTATAAAGACAAATCAAAAGTAGAAATTCTCTCCAAGCTGGTCCTTTAATTAGTTGCTCAGTTACAACCGTACAACCGTACGACATCTTACAGGTTAAGTCTTCTGTTCATACTCTTACGAGGTTGCAAATAATCGTCATTTACAGAGGTTAAGAAGTCATCTGGTTCGTTTCGCTCATCGACAAAAGTCTAAATTTATCATAGCAGTAAATTGCATCATGTTTTGTCAAACTGGGCGAAAAATTGACGGTTTTCATTTTATTTGATCCATTTTAATGATTCCCTTGTTGTTTAAAGCTGATTGCAAACTGAAACAAATGGTATGTCCTCATCTGCTTCTCATTTTTAACAGAATTTAATAAGATCTACAAGAGACTGGATATTTCAAACTTGATCCCGAGAGGCGAGTCGTTCTACCAGGAGAGGATGGAGGTCGTTGTCAGGGAACTGGAGGATAAAGGTAACACAGAGACCAGAAAATTTTTTTTTTTAAAGGACAGTGAAGGTGACTGTTGAAAAAGAACATCTTCGAAGCACACAAATTTGCAATCCTCTCTAATGCACGTTAGCAACCATGACATCGCATCAGTTCCTCCAATGTGTGCAAACCGTGGTGCAAACAGTGGTGCAAACCATGGTGCAAACCGCGACAGTTTGATTTCTCTAATATCTCAAAATCTCCTCTAAGAAAATTGGATGCATATTTCACCAGGATGCACAGAATATGATCATCTTTCATCAGTCAGAAAATAAATTTGAGATTGGACTAACCTCTTAAATAAAGGTGATCATCTTTGTCCCAAAAATGCTAGGAAGTCAAATAATGGTTTAGTCACGGTCAAAACTTTTCAAGTAGCATGCTACTTTAATAAAAATGACAAAGTTGCTAAGATCACCCTAATAACTGGCAAAGTTTTCCAAAACAACTCATGGTTTGTGGTCGTCACGAAAACATGAAAAGAAGAGGAAAAAAATATTATTCTGTATTTATTTGACTTCTTTCTTCTGAAATTCAGGATTACTGGAGTTAGACGAAGGAAGGAAGATCATGTTCATCCCGGGACAAAGAGTACCCCTGACAGTGGTGAAGTCGGACGGTGGGTTCACTTACGATACCTCCGACCTAGCCACCATAAAGCAGAGGCTGCTGGAGGAGAAAAGCGATTGGTTGATCTACGTGGTGGACAGCGGGCAGGTCAGTAGATCGTTCAGAAACTAAATAATTATTTATTGTAAAAAGCTGTACTCTCTGACTAGAAAGTAATTTTGTGCCTTTTTCCCAACTCTTCAGTGTAATCTTCAGACATGATCAGACATCAATCGGTCTTAATTAAAATAAGAGTTGAAAATTCTTGCAAGCCTCTAAGACCGAATTGTCCAGAAAATCAGCTGCGAATTTTGTTTCATAATTTGTATTCATGTTTAGAGTTGAGACCCAAATTTGAGGTGACTTGGTATGCATAATGAATTTTAACACAAATCCTGTATCCTGTCACATCTGCACATGTTTTGAATTTAATTTTCCTCCCTGTAGTAGCCAATATGTATTTATGTATTTTAGATCCTCCTGCAAGCAGGAACTCGCGAAGAAGCCTCATTGGCTTATCAAAGCCGCAAGCTGACCGAAGGCAGTCTCTTAGATTCATATTTAACGTCCATGATTATGAATTGTCAATTGTCAACAACTCTGTAACTGGACGACATACATTACTCTTGGAGTGACTCGAACCGGGACCTTATGATTGAAAGGCACCAGCGTTAACCACTGAGCTAGTACTTCACAGTACCTAACACTCCACTAGTACCAAGATGCAAACAGCTGCTATAAAAATAAAGTCATACAAGACGGAGAAACAGGCCACAGCTGTAGCTACTATTTTGAGTATGGTGATATTTGGACCAGATCTATTTCAAACTTGAAAATTTGGGGTCCAAAGTTTACAAAGATGTACTAGATTTCCTGTATTCCCTGCTCATTTATTACTTATTTGGCATTTTACATACCCTCCCATTTGATATTTACCATTTCACCTCCAACTCACCCCCCCCCCCCCCCCCCTCCCTCCATCACCCCTTGATCACCTTAAACTGATGATATGGTATCACAGGAAATGCTTATTGGGCAAACTTCAGACAAGACAATTTGTTATTTCTTATATACAGGGCTCTCATTTTGAACTGATATTTCCTGCTGCTCTGGCGATGGGGTGGTATGAGCCTTCGGTCACCAAAATACAATTTGTCGGATTTGGAGTCGTTCTAGGAGAGGACAAGTGAGTCCACTGAATAGTTCTTCTCTTACTTTTAGAAGATTCATGTTGTCAAAGATATAATTTGTTGTCTGTTAGGTTTTGGTGGATAACTTTGTATTCAATACCGAAATGAGACATTTTCTTCTTCTATTGGAAGTATTTTTTTTTTTTTTTTTCACATGGTAGCTGACATGGACAGATGAAAAAGTGACTTCATTTTGATCTCCAGTGTTATACTTTCTGAGATGAAAATATTTATTTTTGTGTGTGTGTGTATGTGTGTACAAATATTAAATATTGGATTAATATTAGATTGGTAAGGTTATCTCTGGACAGTTTGGTTATAAGCCTGGGAAATCATATTTTATCGTCACGGAAGTTGTAACGAAGGGAAGAATGGAATGTCGTTGGAAGGTCGTTATAATTAGTTAATCTTGATATTTGTGGGGACAGGTGTTGATACTGTGTTGGTTGGTGTAAAATACCCTAACATAAACAGGAGAATACAAAGTGGTTGTTCACATTTCTATATAATGTGCAGGATGTACATCTTTTACATGATAATAAGAAAGCTAGTGCGGTATTTTCATTTGAAAACAACCAATTTTCTCTTGTGATGGGAAATGCTCAATGAAGACCAAGTTATGAAGCGTAAATAAAAACATGTTTGTTTTTATGAATAAAGTGAACTGCCGAGTCTTAAAAACTTTGAAAGAAACTTTATGTCTGGTATGAATCAACAGTAGCTTTTCCCAAGGATAAGAGTTTACAGTTATCAGAATATGTCAACCTTAACTCAAGTGGAATCACTTTTTCATTCCTCGGTCACGTCTTGCAATTTTCCACCGTAGGAAGAAGTTCAAGACTCGATCTGGCGATACCGTGAAGCTCAGCGATCTCTTGGACGAAGGTCTGCGCAGATCCCTAGAGACGCTAAAGGCAAAGGGTAGAGATAAGGTACGCATCAGTTTTTGCCAAGACATCATTTTATTCAATTAAAATTCCAACTAATTTCTCAAAAGGCATTTAGAAAACATGTATCAACAATACTTTATATAGACAAAAGGTAATTGTGACATATGATGGGTGACCAAAAGCAATAATGTTTAACGTGGCTAGAGTCCAAAATTGTTACTTAGAATCATTACCATATCAGAGGAGAAGAAACAAACTTGTTTGAATGTCTAGTGTTTCTCATGTTCCTGCGAACACAGGATTGATTTCAGTTCTCTGCAACTACATTGCTCCTTTAGTGTTCTTCTGCTTAGGAATTTGGTTTGAGGTTCTTTTGTACAAGTTCAACAGGATTCTAAACCAGGTGTATCAATGTTATGCATAAGGACAGATTATACCTGTACACAATGATTTTCATATGTTAAATTTGGTTACCAAATCGTGACATGTCAAAACCCAGTGGATCGCTTCCGTTATTAAACTTATATACATTGCCATGTAACTATCCAACAGACATTCACTCAAGGAATGGTTGACGGTGCTCATGCAACACACTTTCAAGTGTTTCTGTAAACCGTGCACCAGAGGGGCATAGTTAGCTGATAGTTAGTCCTACTAGTACAAATCTACCTTTCCCACGTATCACGTGACTCTCATTTAAGCATGAAATCCAAACACACAGTAAATCAACAGAGTGACGTATCTCTCTGAAGGTAGGTTAGCTTGGTTACTGATCATCTGCTGTTAGGCTATCGCAAAGACCCTACAAAATTGTTGTGTGGTTGGTAGTGTTACTATGGAAACCAACCTAGCTACTTGAAGCATTTAATATTTTTCTGCCCAGGTTCTTTCTCCAGAAGAACTCGAAGCTGCACAGAATTCGGTGGCCTATGGATGTATAAAGTACGCCGACCTCTCTCACAACAGGAACAACGACTATGTGTTTTCCTTTGACAAGGTAGGTAGAAGAAATTGTTAGATAATGCTACAATATGCCATGTAGGCTTACATGTTACAACATGCTTTCTGAACATTAGTAAGGAGAGGTTTGTTTACTACCTGTTGCCATTGGATACTCGGAAGTCATTCAATAAGACAGGGTCAAGGAAGATGATAGGGGGGGGGGGGCAGACTAAACCACTTGTTAATGGAGAAATTTGCAATAATGGTTAATTTTATGTATACCGTGAATGGCTATTAAAGAATGTATTCAGCCATTCAGGGAACTTGTGTTCCATTTGGTGGGGTGAGTGTGGGGGGGGGGGAGGTAGATGGGGAGCATGATGCATACAGGGGACCGGTCAAGGCTAAGAGGGGTATGTACTAGGTCCTACAATAATCTCCTTTGGCTTCCTGGTGATGGTAGTAGCATCACTTAATAGTGATTTTCATTTAAACATGTCCAACTGATGAAGCCTTGACAACAGAAACAACATTACTGTATATGACTGTCTGAAGGAACTTGCTTTAAAAATTGGAAATGCAACTTGCCAAGTTTTGTTTCTGAACATGAACTTCTGTAATAAGATGCTTGTAACCAAAGCAACATTCACATTCTCCTTCTTATTGTTATTTGTGTTTGGTGCGATGAATTTAATTTTAGTAAAGTATCCTACTATTTCAGATTTTACTTCCTTTGGTTTTATTTTTACTTATGTTTATTTTATATTATTTGTTTTTGTACAGATGTTGGATGACAAAGGAAACACTGCTGTTTATTTACTGTATGCCTATACAAGAATAAGGTGAGAGAGAAAAGATCTTTTTATGTTAAGATGATGCTATTTGTCAAGAATTGTTGGCAACATGCCATGTAAATTAACTTCCTGAATTTGTCTAGCAAGTTGTAAGGCACATGTCTCTGTTCATGTTGAAAGTCATCAAGTCACACAGTCTCAGTTTCAAGTCGTAAGACACATGTCATCAAATAACAGTCTTAATTCAAGTCAAGAGTCATTTGTTGTCACGTTAGTCTCAATTCAAGTTGCCAGTCATTTGTGGTGAAATCCATCTGATTTCAAGTTGTTAGAGACATAATAATAATAATAATAACAGCATCAGTTATTTTTATGGCGCTTAAGCGACCACAAATGTGGGAGAAATACGAAAGGGCTTATTGATTACAACTTACACGTCATGTAAGTAAGACATGCCATCAAAGTCACATGGTCTCAGTTCCAAGTTGCAAGTCTTCTGTCGTCAAGTCACATAGTCTCAAATCAAGTTACAAGTCTTTTGTCGTCAAGTCACATAGTCTCAAATCAAGTTACAAGTCTTTTGTCTTCAAGTCACATAGTCTCAATTCAAGTTACAAGTCTGTCATTTATCATTGAATCATTTGTGTCTTGACTCCTGAGTTGTCAGTTACTCCTATTCAATGCCGGCAGCCCAACTTTTCTTTTCAACATAAACTCAAAGAATTGAGAATTATGATTATTATAATGCAGTTTGCTTTCTAAGTAGCAGAGCTTTTTGCCATCGGGTTCCCTTTTGTCAGTTTCCGTTTGTCTGGAAACTTTTCTTTGTCCTCTGTCCAAAGACTTTTTTCTTCAAAATCTAAACCTGTTTACGATAACTATTGCACCTCCTTGAGTAAACGAAAGAACCCATTACCATTAAGAGAATTCTTGTAGCAGCTTTACTATACAGGTTTCGTTTCTAATTCCCTCAAAGGTCGATAGCAAGAACGGCTAAAGTCAGTTCGGAGAAAATACGAAACGCGGCCAAGGAAACACCCGTTCCTCTAGATCACGCCAAGGAGTGGAAACTCTCAAAGGTTTTAGTTCGTTTTCCTGAAGTTATACTTCGGACCATGGACGACCTGTGTATGCACACGCTCTGCGACTATCTCTACGAAGTGGCTAACACATTCACGGAGTTCTACGAGGTCTGCTATTGTGTGGAGAAAGACAAACAAACAGGTACGTTCATTGTTTGAGAAATTAATTGACGATTTGATGAACGATAAATGAGGATTTAAAGCCGGCTCACGGAGGTCGGTTAACTCCTTTGATCTTCCACAGAGGAAAACCTGTGATAATGTTGGATGTATTTTGAGTTTGTTTCCTAAACTCTGTACCTTACTAGTAATTATTACTACTTGTATAGAAAGAGGTTCCATTCTTTGTACATATCTGTGATATCTTGCCTGCTAACATTCTAAAATACTATCTCTCCCTCTCTCTCTTTGTCTGTTTAGGTGAAGTGGTCAGCGTTGACATGGGTCGTCTGATGCTGTGCGAAGCCACTGCCAATGTTATGGCAGAATGTTTTGACATTCTGGGACTTCAACCTGTTCAAAAGATGTAACATCCTAGAGACAGATAATACCACTGAAGAGAAAATCTTGAAATTATGCTCTTTATAAACTTTGTTGCAACCTGAAAACATATCAGCTCATATTACAGATGATTTCATTAAAAATTTCCTTTTCAACTGGTTCCTATTGGCTGGCATCAAATTCATATATAAGTTGGATAAATACTTTTGTTGTGTCTACTTGTAAGGCATTTATGTTATAGCAGCCAAAATGCTGTCACATTTGCCACTTTCTGCAAACAGTTATTAAGAGACAAGCAAACCCAAGTGTTATTAGACACAGATTTTACAAGGGGATTTAACTTCCTCTGTAAACTTAATTTGCATTGCCAGCAAATATCTTTGAAAAACCAAAAAGTGGTCATCTGTGATTCTTCTTAACTTTTGTCAAACTCTTGTTGAACTGCTCATTTATAAAGGGTGTTATTGCACTTAGACTCTGTTCTTGTGTACATAAACCTGCCTCAGCAAATTGGAATCATGAAAGGAGACAGAAAACCCAACCATCATATTTAGCTTATATAAGAGAGATTTATGTGAAGAAGAATTCCCATTAACAGCTAAGAAAAATCTTGCTCCAACTTGGGAGATATCCTAGCTTTAAATGTTTTGACTGGGAGTTGTCATTTTGTAAATCTGTGATATCATAATGCCACTAGAATCCAAACCATTCTTAATACTTTCTCTTTTTCGTTTTTTTTTTTTTTTCGTTCATACTTCCAAGGTAACATGTTAACAGATTTGACACTGAAATTAATTCTGTCATTATTATTAGTTCATGTTAAGAGCTTCAATAGTTGTGATTCAACTGTATCATCTTTATCACAGAAAATAAACTTGGTATCGAATTACGATAAAAATATAAAATAATGAATCATGTTGGCTTAATGGTGTCATGTTAGACTTGGTCAAGACTTTTCAGCCGGTGTGTGAAAAGAACATTAAATCTGTGCTAACTCCCAGAATTGACAATGAAATTTATTCTATCATGATGAGTTCATGTTAAGAGCTTGAATAAAAGTATTAAATGATGAAAGCATGTTGGTTTGATGATGTCGTATTGAGACTTGGTCAAGACTTTTCAGCCAGTCTGTGATATCTTAATGGAATCAGATTTGATTTGGCTGATTGGGGATAGTGTCATGACAGAGTTATCTCTATCACATGATAGATAATGATAGTGTGATATGTGTCTCTCCTTTAAAGGAGTGGAGAAACCTCCATGAAAATGATTGGAGACCAATCTGCTGAAGATTTGCCTCTGGTGAAGTATCTACTGTTGGACATCAAAGTGGTGGAAAGCAGAAGTGGGGGAGGGGGAAGATCTGATTTGCCCCTGTTACAACCTCCCCCACCCCCACCCCAATCCACCCCCTTGAAGCAAACTGACAATTTGTGTCAGGGTACATTCCCCTCATTTATTGTGTGATGTTAAAAATACCACTGGGAAATGAAATCGGATAGATTGCCAACATTAGTCAGTATTAAGCACATGTACTTTTATCAAAAGAAAGAATAAAGAGTAGAAAACTACAAAGACAGTTTGATGTACTTTTTAGACTTGCTCAAGCCTTGATAACCCTGATATTCGCTTAACCAGTTTTATCCAGCAGTTTCCTTTATAAATGTTTTCCTTTATAAATGTTCGTCAGATGCCTCCTCTGTTGCAAAAGTTAATGAGTCATCTTTGATAATCTCCCTTACCAATGCACCCTCCACCCCTTTAAGTTTACAATAACAGTTTTATTTCAAATACTCTGAGAAAAGTCTATGCCAAGTTTGTGATACAAAATGAAAATAGAACCAATTAATAGCAGTTATTTTCTTTTATATAGGATAGAGTGTGTTTTGTTCATTAAGTAACATACAGACCCATAGCCAGACAATGTCACAATGTTGGCACCCCTTCCTCCCCCCCCCCTCCCTTATGAATGCAGTGTAACTCCTGTCTACAGACCTGGTCACATGAAATCTCTTCAGGTCATTTGTCATCAAATTAATACAAACTTAAGTTTGTGCATTTATTTATTTCACCTTTATTTTGAGAGGGTAACTTGGTTACCCGAGGCTAATCTTCCCTGAGGCTCTCTTAAATATAATTGCTATAAAACAGGTGTAAATGCAATAAAAATTGTGTGCATGACTAATAAAAAGCCATAGCATGTATTTAAAACCGATGCCTATCTATGTATGAAAACACATTTTAAGTCATGAACTTTTTATCCTCTTATCATATAAGCACATGACACACACACACAAAAAATAGAAAAGCATTGAGTTTATTTTCATCCATATAACCATTTATTTTTTGCTTTGGTCACTGCTACCAGAAATATTTTACAACCTTTTTATACACAGAAGAAACCAAAGGTTCTCCCAAAGTACCAAGAAAATAATCTTTGTAAAAGTTAAAAAAAAAGAAGAAGAGTAAGGTAAAACATCATAGAAAAAGAAGAATACATTATCTTTGCAACCTCTTGTGTTTTAAGAATACATTATTGTAACTTTTAATCTCAAGGTAGTTACATAGAGACTGATATGACATTAAAGAAAAACATTTGCAGAGAAATTTTCTGCTCTATTCAATTTAAAGTTGGTAAGCTGATAAGCCAAGTATAGGCTGACAACATTATTAGTGCCTGACATTGTTGCCATGGTAATCACGTAACATCTTGTGCTATATGCATAGTAGTGTATAAATAAATGTTATGAGGTACTTGTTGTGCTTTATCGTGGATGTCATTTTTGTTTCTGTCCGAATGCTAGATGACAGCTTTTGAAGACCAGAATACGATAGCAAGTTTGTGCTTTTTTTTTTCATCATATTCTTTAAGGAAAAAAGAAATGCCAATTTATAGTTTTTTCGAATGGATAATTCCTATCAGAAGAAACATAGATTTATAGTCGGTACGTGAATGCTAAAACCATTTTACATCTTAACTGTTACTTGCATAATAGTCCGGACTCTGTATGACCAGGATTGTATAGGTTTATCAGTAAAACCAGTAATGTTAGATTCAATTTTTTTTAATTATTTAAATTTAAGAATACAAAACAGACAAAGAAACAACAAACCTGGTCTCCAAAAATGGATGCAATTCTTCTTACAAAATTGCAAAATGGAAAAAAAGTCTAAATTTTTCTTTTAAGGTACCATGATAGCCTCAACCAATGGAAATATAAAGAGAAGTAAACATAAATACAACCAACCTAGTGATAATGCATTTGTGTGATTAGAAAGTTTTCCACAAGTCACATTTCAAAACAGTCCTAAAACTTTTTATCAAAGAAAGTATTATTTTTAATCCTTGCTTTGTTTCATGTACAAAATCAACATGAAACCCCTCCCTCCACCCCCCTCCCTCAACCCTTCTGAATCAAATTTTCAACAACTAGGGCTTTCATGTTTACAATTTTCTATTTTATCTGCAATAATTTATTCGACCAAGTTGCCAAAAATTACAATTCAGACTCCAGCTCCTAGTTTTAGATGAAAAGGAAAGACAATACACATTGTGGCACGTAAAAATTGATTGTCGTAAGTAAATATTACAGTTTAGTTAGAAAATATCAAAATATTCAAAAAAGGATTAAGAAATCACCACGCTTGCGTGAAAGGAATACTTAAAGAAGATGAAACCAAAAGATTGTTATAAAAAAAGTCTTACCCTGTATCTTGTGCAAGGCACACGACAGATAAAGGACATACATGTTAAAATGAATACATTTGTGGTCATTCATTTGGCTATTAACATTTATAGCAAAATGCTTTCTTATTATAAAAAAAAACAAAAAAACTTGAAGCAAAAGTGGTGCTGTTTTCTTAATTTACAAAAATATTTATTTGAATACAAGTTGGTCGGAAAGAAGATATCAATTTCATCTTTATGGAATATATTCATGTCTAGTTCATGAAGCATTTCTTAACCTACATGATCGCTACAAAAACAAACAGTATTTGATATTTGCATACAGAATATAATCAAAATAATTGGACTTTTTTTTGCAATAAAGTCATTGAAGTTCTGTGTTTGTCAAAGGAATATTTCCAGTAGCAAATGTTGGTTGTGGCACAGAAAATATCATTTAAACATTTATGCATCATTATGTTGCCATTATGTTGCCATATAGTCCATTCTCCAACTAACCCTTGGGCAGATTTGAGGTTGGTGTAATGCATCAAATGTACCTGGCAACAAGCAGAAATTTTATCTGGCAACAGCAGAATAGATGACATGTCAATTAAAATGTCTTCCCCTCCCCCGCCCCTCCTCTACAGCCACTCAGAAATTCAATACTTTTACAAACTTTTTGCATATATATTTTAATCTACATTCAGGCATACTTAAATAAGCAACCAAAATTGTTTACATCTCAAAAAGAAAATCAACAAACTTGTGGAAGTACATGTGGAGTACATGTGGAAAAAAAACTCATGATAATATTCCACTGTGTAAAAAAAAAGGTAAAACTGTGGAAGATGCCTTTTAAGTGTGACTAGCAATATTACATGTTTTCCTTATAAATTTACAGATGACATCTGTTTTGAACCAAGCAAATCTGGGACTTAATTCATTTTTTTCCTCATTTTCTTGTGGCCACTAAAAACACAGTTTTAAATAAGCAATTGCAAAGATAAAAGTTGAGATGTCCAAAACTTCTTTTCAAATAAGTTAAACAAAATTAAACGATACTTCATACAACATAATATAAAAACTAAATCAAAGAGACCGCAGCCGTTTGAACCGCACGGCTGCTTGGAAATCTCTTCCCCGGTTACCATAGAAACTAATTGCTGTCTTTTGTACAGATATCATATGATGGAACTTTTAAAATATAGTCTTTATGAAATTTACACAAATTCTTCGCCATTGATATTTGCATCTAGACGAACCTTCGGGCTCTTCTTACCCCCGCTCAGATCATTCAGCATGGCTATATCCCTGCAAACCGGAGACAAATTCTGGAAGCTCGGTCCCCAGTTTAGCAGTTGATCGAGGGGGAAGTGAACTGCCGGTTCTGGGCCTCTGCCGCCCCCATTCTCGTCTTCGGAGGAAAATGGTGTTCTCTGTGAGCCCCCGTCGGAGTCTAATCTGCCGTTTGAAACGGCCGTCAAGTTATCTATACTTGCGAGTTTACTCATGATGTAGGTCCCGGTATCGATATCTGGTTCCATCTCTGAACACGTGAAAGACGCTGCACTCTCGTCCGACGATGTTTCCGGAGGCTCCAACAGAGCCGCCGGTCTGCTTAGATTGTTAACGTTTGCCTCGTCGCTGACCGAGGATAGATTGTCTATAGTGCTGGTGTGGCTGTGGGTGCCAGCCATGAGGTCCGGTCTGGCCGAGTTCAACTTTGCCACTTCGTCGGCCGTCAGGCCCAACTGTTGCCCTTTCTTACTTTTACTCGAGACGGGCGTCTTGGGCCTGCTCTTCCTGGAGTGTTGAGAAGGAACGGACACGGCGCTCATTGGGCTTTTAGTTCTACCCGTCCGCCCGCTGCGGACACTGCTTATGTCCGAGCGATGTGCCACGCTGCGAAGTTCGCTGTGCTCGGATCCGACTGGAGTTGGTATATTCCTTCCTTCGCTGTGGGTGTAGGGACTAGCGGCCCGCCGCACGTCCACCCCACCGTCCGCCGTTTGCATCAGCATTACACTGGGAGAGTAGCGATAATGGCTCGTCGGAACGGGGGTGCTGTTTCCAAAAACGGAAGGGCTAACTCTACCAATGAAAGGGTTGGGGCTCTGCCTGGTCATGCTTATAGGGCTTTCACGGGACGGGGAGGCCTGTATTCGAGCCAACATTGGATTCGGGCTTCGGCGGTGTTTCTTCCTCCGCCCCTCCCTGTCGTGGTAATGTCTGTAATGATAGGCCACATCGATATCCGAGGGCGCTATACTACTGGCGTTCTCAATATCGTAATGCTCGGGGAAGTTGTCGCTGTGCGTGTTGTCGTCGATCTTTTCCACCTCGGGGGAGCTGTTTGACGGTACCGCGCTGCTCTGCACGTTTTGATCGATGATGTCGGGTTGTCTCTGCATCGATGACAGGTGATCGTCCTCGGGAAGCTTGTCAGCGTTGTACCCGATCATGGTTGCATCGTCGAAGGTATCGTTGTTGATGAATGTGGGATTATCCAGAGACCCGTTTCCCGTGTACGTGTTGGGTTTTGGAGACTTTGGCTGCCGGTTGTAACGACGTCTCAAGAAGACCCCCATCAGAATAACCACCAAGAGAACAATGATGACGACCACCGCTATGACTCCTATAAGAATAAAATCAGTCGGGCCTTTGCCCGAGGCTACCTGGCTTGTACCCATGGTACACAGGGTACCTGTGTAACCTTCCCCGCAAGCACAGATGAAGGAACCCTCTGTCTCGAAACAAGAACCGTCGTTCTGACACGGAGACGAGAGGCAGGGCCGGTTGTAGCAGGTAAAGCCAGCACCGACAGAGGTACAAACTTGGCCACTGCCACAAGGCATGGAAGCACAGGGGTCCACAGATTGGCAACCGTTACCGACATTCTCTGAGGGTACCACTTCAAACCTCTCGTTGGCACCACTGAATGGCATTGCCTCACCATCGAATTCAAACCCTTGGATACAACCAGAGAAACCTGCAAAAGGTGAACCAAAGAAAAGAAAACAGTCTCAATAACAGTTCATAGCAAACGAGTTCACATTGTTTACAGAAAAAGATCTCGTTTTTGCCAACATTCTAGTTTGAAAAGAATCACAGCCAAGTCACAACATTTGACTGCTCCAAATTTTAACATTATCAAATCAAAACAAAAAATGATATCATTCACAACTTGTCTGTTTCCTTCAGTACATTGATCAATCGATCAATTATAGGCAATAACTCTCACCCTTCAATTCCTGTTCATCAATCACGACGTCGGCGGCTGTACCGCCGAGAATCAGCGTGTCAATTTCCAGGCCGGTGAAATCGTGTGGCAGTCCGTTGAAGTTCCTCGTCTTTTCGGTGTCGTCCATGTGCAGTGTCACCGACCTGTCTTCACGTTCGAGGGTTACGTTATGCCAGAGCCAATCATCTGCTTCGATTCCGTACAGGAAGACCGTTCCCTGAGAGTAGTCCCCAATACCGTACGAGTAACGGAGCATCGAATCTTCCACCTGCGTCAGAAGCAAGAAATAGAAATTTAGATTATATCTTCTCGTGATGAAGTCCTTACCTAATGATTCAATATGTTCCTTAAAGTAGCAACTTGCAATGAATCTAAAAGACAAGAGTTTGGTGATCATGTTATCACACTACAGTTCATCTCTCTGAAAGCACAAAGTACGAAAAGTCTAAAGTGTCGTTCTACCTCCTCACGATGGAAGAAGCTTACCCCTAATATTCTTTTTAAGTCAAACTTTCTTTACATTTATGCAGGAGGCATCTACAAAAAACAATACTACATTAATGTTCTATTTTCAGGGAATTTTGAGACTGCGGGAGTGTAATTGAATAATTTGTGGTTATTTGCATAGATCAATATATTAAAACCTTACCATAATACACAGAATATCATCAGTAATTGATAATGGACCATGCAATTTTTTTTTTTTTAATTTAAGCTTGAAGGGAAGTTAAAATATGCCATACCTCAAGAAGAGTAAACTTTTGACCAGATTTGATAAAGATCAAGACGCCTTCAGCATTTCCCGTTCTGAACGAGAGTTTCAACTGTTGGATCTCTGTCGCCCTCTTTCTCCTTCCGCCCTCTTTTGCTTGATTCAAGAGTTCCTTTCGACGGTAGTTGTCCCTCTGTCGATATTCCACGAAGCTATCTCCACCGAAGGATGACGATCCTTGAAAGGAAGAGATAAAAAAAGTTGTTTTCCATTTAAAATACTGTACGACGGTCAAGAATCATCTCCCAAAAAAGGTTACTTTCTGAAGTTACCTATGTTACCAAAAATTGTTACCTTCACTTTATGTTATCTTACCTCTCTGTGCTATTTACACTGTCAACAAGCTCCTATGAATCATTTTGAACAAAAAAAAAGAAGGTTGGTAACAAGATTCGTGGTTAATATTTAATATGAGGATTCTCACTTTGGGTATTACATGTATTATATATGAAAGGACAAACAAATTTTGTTGATTCCAGCGAGTATTATGGTCTGCAATTCAGAGACTTATACACTATTAGATAGGCAAATTAAATTAAGCAATTCACCTGAGTATTTTTATTTTTTTTGGGGGGGTAGGTAGGTAAAAGTATTTATTCTGTAAAAATAGCATTATAAACACAATATATGTTAATTTACCTCTCTGGCAAGTACCGCTCTCACATTGACACCGAGACTCCCACCAATCATCCACGCAAGTACTCTCCAGACCGCACTGCGATTTGGTGCAGGTGTCCTCATCTCGGTCGCAGCCTTCTGCCACGTCCAGAGATTGTACCGCTGATGTGATACTCCGGTCCTCACCGTTAATACTGATCTGTCTCATGCAACCGACAAAATCTACTGTGGAGGCCTGCCAGTGGCGCGACGTCAGCTGTTCCACTGAGTCGACACCACCGACGAACACAGGGTTGTCGTTAAAGGAGAACTCTCTGGAGATGCAAAGGAAATATCATCAGTGAGGTGTGTGAACATATCATATCATAGGAAAGAAGAAAACTGCTAAAAACCACATTAAGCAATCTAAACAAAAACAAAAAACAAAAACAAAAGATGATTTACTTGATTGACAAGAAATTAGTCATAACTTTAATTATAGTAATTCCTAAACTTCCTGTATGTGACATATGGTCAATTTAATTAAATTATTTTTTTTAATCTTTAATTTTCTATTTTTGATTTCTCTCATTTTAAATTCACAATTTAGTGAGTAAGCACTGAGAGCAAAATCAATTATTTCAAAGCTTTAAGAACTACATTCCAAAATATATAGTTATGTTGTGTGTAAAAATTCTATCAACAATTTGAAAAACATCAGAGACAAACGCTACCAAATGTTAGACCACAAAACAGTAGGGTTCATATGCCAAAGTACATCATTTTTGAAAGCTGCCACATCAATCTTGTCACTATTGTTCAAAATTGATGAACTGTGCGATATTAACTAGCTTTTACAAATAATGAAGCCAATGATAACCTTTCTGAAGTTCCCTGGTAACTATCCCAGCAGTGTCAAAACATCAAACCATCCCCCCCCCCCTCCACACAGGCCCCCCTCAATTATCCAACATACAGCTTGCAAGATGTTCATTGTAAAGGAAACTTGAAATTGATGTAAATAAACATAGTTTAGATTTATTTTTGGAAAAGAATTACTTTAGGATAATTTCATATTTTTATTTCATATTATAAATATTTATTTATATTGCAAAATAAGTTCTAGAGTAAGAGAGGCAATTCTTTTCAAAATTTGCTTTGAGAAATATCAGTCTGCTTTGTGAGGAAATGCTGTGTATTTCACAGCCACTTTTGCTGGGTTTTTTTTGTTGTCTAGTGGCATATGTAAATTAGCTGGTAGAGATCTCACTCTAGGTAAACCACATTTCAGACACAAGAAGAAAATAGTCCTTTTGGTTCTTTCTACAGCTTTTCTACAGCTTGATTGTTGTTATTCTTTAAGTAACACCTAGGGATGCATAGCACATTTATGTACTGCCATATAAACATGTTACCATGGAAACAGAAGCCTCCTTTGACCTAGGTTGATCACAGGCAATACACATGTGATCAATCAACCATAATTTCTAATGACAACAGTTAGGAAAGGTTTCTACCATTGTTTCACTTTCTGTGTCAAACAATTTTCACAACCTATCCTATCCGTGGTCCAGGGCAATGACCCTGACAGGTGTTTACTGTGTGCAGTGTAACAACCGACCATGAATCGGTGAAATTGCGTTATCTCAGTGAAAACTTTACATGTGGAATTCATCGAGTACATTTTGTTATTTTGTACATGGGGATGATTTGTGAAGTTTAATTTTTTAGCCAATTTTCTGAAAGCTTTAAAGTTTTCAAGTCCAAACATTTTGCAATAAGGTCAATTTCAAGACTGGATGGATTTGATGTGAACCTAATCATTAGGTTACAGTGTAACAAGGAGAGAGAGAGACAAATTTTTAAAAGTGCTTTATGGAACCCTAATGTATGACACCTGGGCTATATCAGTTTAAGCACTGTGTTAAAATTAAAGCATAATGTTACAGGACACACTTATACTTCAGTGTCACTAATGTACATGAGAATGTGAATGACCTGAAGGGAAAATATCTTTGACTTATTTCCACTTCCAAATAACAACTCCTCCCTCCAGCCCCCTCCCCCCAACACACTCTACCAGCACACATGCATTACCAGCATTCTGTGCCATCCAAACGTTAGTCTCATTTTGTTCTGCCTCCCCACTCCCCCCCCCGGCCCCCCCGCCACCACTTCCAGTTTTCTGATGACATCACTGACCACCAGCAAAAATGTAGCAGTTTATGTAGCAGAAGGATAAATAAACTTATGGAAATCACATTAGAAAGGAAACTCTATCATTATATATAGAAGGTAATGCTCACATCAAGGCCAGATTACTGGAAACACCGGTCGCACGACAAGCGTTTTCAGGCAAGGTGTTGCACGCCTCGTCGATGTTGAACAGTTCTCCGTTCTGAAACAGAAAAATTAAACAAGATTGCAAAGAATTGTCATAAAAACACTGCAATCTGGAGCAATAGAAACAAGAAAAAGACAAAACAATAAACCCTGACTAAGACCTCAAGTGTGTTTAACAAATTTGTCATAAGACTTTAACTTCGGAACTGATCCTTTCATAAGTAAGGAGGGACTGGAGTGGTTGAAAGCTACAACGACACAACACAAAAAGTTCTGTTGACAAGTCTGCGGGTGAGCATCAGAGCTGAGTGAAGAAGTGCACGTAACTCTTTGCATCTTGCGTAATAAGAACAATTTTAAAATTCACCAGAGCGCTTTTATAAATACTTTATCGTTTAAGGTTCAGCTGTTGTGTTGTGACAGTGCTCAGAGGCTCGAAAAGATAGATAAGGCATGTATTCACATAACCTTTCCTTGAAGAGTTGCCTTCACAACTTTACAATTGGGTCATAAATTTATCCAATTTTCATGTTTTCTCATTCTGCCTTGGATCACAGCTATCTTGGAAAATTTAGTATAATATTCAACAATTCTGAAACAATGAAACTTCTGTTAAAAAAAAAAAATTGAGTTTATTACGATTTGTTTTGAATGAATGTGAAGTCTAGAACAGATGTTGTTGGTGGTAGGTTTTGACATGGCAAATACGTGTTAATGACCCAAGTTAGATGTAATAAAAAAACAAAATTTCTGTGTGATAACAAAAACACACCAAACAAGACCAATCCTCAGACTGTCTTCAAATCACTTATTCGGCAGATGTCTATGAATGGTAGATGTGACCAGATTATTAAGTTTTAATTGTGTTAAAAACAAATGTACATCAATCATCTGATGATTCGATTTTTCAACTGTCTTACATTGAGATGATGTGTCATGAACAAACATACCACCATAATGTACAATGCAAACTAAGACTCACAGACTAACTAAACCTTTAAAAGATGTTACCGAATGTCAAAGGTCAAAAGTCAGAAGGTATTTGCAGTAAAAGTTAAAAGAGTTTTCTCCACTTTGCACAAGAAGAGCTCAATTTTTCCCTAGTGCATAACAGTAATGATTATGTTATAGTAGACAATAAATTTCAGCTCTGCGTGTGACATAATTTCTTCGACAAAGGTTTAAACCTTGGAGAACATATCCCGTTGGGGTTTTGAGAGAAGAATTTTGTTAGAAGAATCCGGGTGAAGACTCTTCCCAGTGGTTACTTGACTTGACAGTATAAGCAGAACAAGCATTCAAATAGTTTACTTATTCAGGAATATTCTATATACATGTCTTGCAGAATGTTATTTCAAGAAACTGCTACTTAGGGAACTAACTCTTCAAAAATCCTTCTAAACCATGACCAGGATGAACTCTGAGCTCCTTTGATGTTCAGGTCCTATAGATACAGTGTTTTTGAGATTTTCACATTTGCCTTCTGCTGACCCCAAATGACCTTTGACCTCCACCCCCACTCCCACCAAAAGTTAAAATCTAAAACTTTGTTAGGGCAACCTTACATGCTGACTTAATTATAGCCAGATTTTATAGTCTAAATATGCTCCAGAATGCACCATTTCAGTCTAAAATTTTACTCTTTTTTCCCATCCTTCTTTGGAAGAACCGCAAGAAACCCCCCCCCCCCCATTTCCCCCTACATGGTCTCAAGGCCACACCAC
>KN889054.1:10480-25030 GCA_000934455.1 Apostichopus parvimensis | reverse complement strand
CACCTGGAAAGAAAACCAACAATGTTTAGCTTTTATTTTCTTCTTTTTCTTCACTAATTGAACAGATACAAAATATGCATGAAAATTGATCAAAATATAATGGGATTTTTCAAGACAATGTTCTAGTTAGTTACAAATACGTGGTTAAGAAGTTATATAACTATGTACCCAATTCTAAGAGAGGTTTGTTAGGTGGGCTCTTTCTCCGATCGTAGGTTACCCTACTATCAATTCACCAATCGCACTTAGTCGAACAATCCCTGTTACTCCAGTTCTATTGATCAAACAAACTTTATCAGTAGCTTTCCAACTCATCCAATTGGTTCATTCTGGGTTTATTCATTCCAATTTTGCTATTTTCAACCATTTCCAGGTGGCAAAATTCCCTTCATCTCCCCCAACCCCCCCACCACCCCCCCTTTTTTTTCGTTTCACCTAAGCTATACTTTTTCTAAGTTTGCTTACCTGCTCACAACACATCGAAAGCAAAAGCAAAAAGCAAACAACTGACAGAAACGCTCACCTTGTAAGAGCGGTGACCGGACCAAGACAAAGATTTCTTTCACGATATTGTCACAGACCTTCCACATGCTCTTGGGGTGTTTGACCGACAGCGAGGTCAAAAGGTTAAGGGTCAGCTGGGAGATGTGGAGGTCGCTCTCGTTAATCAACGGTGGGACCTCCGCCAAAATACCGTCAATCATTGGTTCAGAAATTTCTACGGAAGGTAAGTAACGAGAAGAAATTAATTTGATCAAAAAATCAAATAGTTGTCTATCGAGATGAGGACATTACAGACGGCAGCTGAATAGGATATAGAACCAAATGTCATAGTGTCTTTCTATTGGATTGTTAATCTCATAGCTAACATAGTTCATTTAGATAGATATTAATGCAATATTTCACTACTTCTATATTAACAATACTAACTAGGAGTTTGTTAAGATACATAGCATTCAACACAAACTGTCAGTACTCCAATAGAAATGATAAGAATCATATATGGAACTAGCCACTTTCTTGTAACATTTTCTTGTTAAACACATAAAGCTAATTGCAATGTACATGTTGTAACAAGCAAGCACTTTTGTACACAGGCATTGTGAAAATGAAATGAATTGCAAGACATGTTGTAACTAATCTGTAGAAATAACCATGTGACATCAATAATGTAAAACTAATCATGTTAAAAATTCCAATGAATGAGTTACTGGTAACTGGTAAACAGGTAATTGCAATACATGCTCCCGACACTGGCATTCTGGCGTACTCACCATAATTTTTGATGACGATATCTAGGGTACCTAAGGTCGACAACTTCAGAGCTCTGTGATTCTTCCTCAGGAAGCTAGCTAGGATGGGTACTCCTTGGGGCTAGAGAAAAGAAGATTTTGGAACCATGAAACAACACTTCAAAGATCAGATAAAGTGATAATGTACAGATACACTGGCCAGAGAGTTCTTGCGCCGCCTAGCGAAACAAATTGACTCGTCAGAAACAGGATTTCATGTGGTATCGTAGCTACATGAGATGGTGCATGAATTATGCAGTGCACAATATACTCATCACACCATATTAACTTGTATTATTGGTCTTTGCTCTAACATTTCAGTTCACCAGCCTTGCTGACTACTAAAACCTTAAACAATTCTTAACCCAACTATCATTTTCTACAACTTATTCTCTGAACATTTAGATCAATTATTTTTTTTAGATATTTTTTCGTCTTTAAAATTTTCTCCAAAACGAAGATAAAACAAGGGCAATGTTGTACAAGAGAGCTTAACCAAAAAAATTCTACAACTTTTTCCCTTAAAGGCTTTGAAGACTCGCCCCAAACCCTGTGGGGCCATCTGAAAAAGTTAACTTTCCGTTGCTTACAAGTGACGTTTTGTTGTGTCGCTACAAAATGCAGACAGTACTGAAACGTGATACCTTGTTATCTTTTATCTAGACCTGAGATGTCCATCACTGCTATGTACACTGTGTTGTCTGTTTTGACCGTAGCTGCATGTATTGACTGTACACTAGTGTCTAATTACCGAGGGTAGCAATCTGTGTGTGTATTTTCTGGGATCGATGGTGGTGTTTAACACTTCTGTTACACCTCATTCGAAACTAGGTCAGATTACCGGCATGAGACGTTTCTTTGTGCACGAGTCTTCACACCCTTTAACATCAACACCAAAATTTATTATTATTTGTTGCTTTCATCTTTTCTTCTCAAAAGAATTGGTTAGAATGAGGGAGAAAAGAGGGCAACTTTTCTCAACTCACCAAAATGGGGGAAATATCAATCTTAAGAGGAGAGCCAGCTATCATCATCAGAGCCTTGACGGTCTTAAGTCGTGTGATCTCGTTCCGCAACCGGTCCAGGAAGATCGGTAGACAGGTCCCCAGCTCTGACGTCAGGTGATCGCCTAGGTTACAAATAATCTGACCCCTGGAATAAAAAACAGAGCAACAAGAATGATGGGTGCATTGTTGGTAATCTTCCAAAATATTATTGATGAGAAAATGGCGGTCGAGGATGGAGGAGTTGTCTTTAGTCTTAGACATAAAATAAGATTTATGGTAATCACTACAGCAAAAAAGAAAACCTTTTGTCCTGGATCCATGAGCAACTTACAGATTTGAGTTGAGTTAATTTTGAATATTTTTCTCTTTTATCTCTTTGAATACTATTTGCTGCTAAGAATCTACAATATTGCCATTGTAGGATCAATCTGATTTCTAGATTCATTCTGATTTTATAGTAAAAATTACATTTCATATAAATAGAGATTTCTTTATTTCTTTCATATCTATGTTTACCCATTGTTTTTACCCCATTTCTTTACTGATGAAGTTACAACCGGCATGAGAGTGTCTTGTCTAAAATTTTCCAGAATGAAGAATTCAGGTACTTCACACTCATTTGCTATATATATCCTGTTATTTGTGAATATCTCTTTTTCTATCTCTTCTCTTGGGATAAATGATTTCCCACATATCACTGATAAAATCTCCTAGGTATGGACGGACCAGCTAGTATGCTGCTGAAAAGTTGCTAAAGTTGATGCTGCCGGGTAGATACAAACAAACAAAGATAAAAAATCCCTATCAAATGGGAAAACAATACACCTTTACAACAAAACTTTAGGATGTGAAAATTTTGGACAAGTAGCTGTGCAAGAAATTTGACGCAATCTCTTTAAAAGTTTTCACCCTCTAGCAGGAGAGGAGTCACTCACGTGACCCCTACCAGAAGAGGAGTCACTAAAGTGACCCCCTACCAGAAGAGGAGTCACTAAAGTGACCCCCTACTAGAAGAGGAGTCACCAAAGTGACCCCCTACTAGAAGAGGAGTCTCTTACATGACCCTCTACCAGAATAGGAGTCACTCACATGACCCTCTACCAGAAGAGGAGTCACCTACGTGACCCTCTGCCAGAAGAGAAGTCACTTACGTGACCCTTTACCAGAAGAGGAGTCACTCACGTGACCCTCTACCAGAAGAGGAGTCACTCACGTGACCCCCTACCAGAAGAACAGTCACATATGTCACCCTCTTCCAGCAGGAGTCACTCACGTGACCACCTACCAGAAGAACAGTCACATATGTCACCCTCTCCCAGCAGAAGTTACTTACATGCATGAGATGGCCCTTTCCTTGACTTCCTGATCAATGTCTGCAGCTTTAAGTCGAGTAAGGGTACACTCGAATAAATCCAGGACAAAGGGAGTAAAGTCAAAGGACGTCTCAATGTCTGTTTCATGAAAAACGAGAGAGGTGAAGGTTAAAATAAATAAGTTGGAATATGATTTGTGATCATGTGTATATATTTAAATTTGAAATTGATCGCTACTTCTGGATAGACTTTGTTGTTTTAACTTAAGTTCATTGAAACACTTCTAGCACCCTCCATTACCAATAACTTTCACAAACTTATCGTATCCTCAAACCGAGATGTCGCCATCTGTCAAATTCTACCTGATAAAGTAAAAACTCAGCGGACAGAATCACTCTGAATCTGGATTCTGATTACAGCTATACAGTGGCTGCTTTTGCCACACCTTCCCCACACCCTTCCACCCTACCCCACCCCCCCTCTGCCCCACACACAAACACACATTGAAATGTAGACACAAAGAAAACTTTAGAAGTAACAAATAAAGTAAATTGAAAATGAGCATAACCACTTTTGGTGGTCGATAAATTACATGGCAGTATTTTTCTGAATCCACCAAACAGTCTTACCTATCGGTCTGATGACTTTCACCAGGGTCTGCGTGACGCACAATGCTTCAGATGTCGTCTTGTAGAAAGAGTCTCCGACTGCAGCGATGACAGGCTGTTTGGAGGAAACAAACCGTAAGAAAGTGATTAGTCGAGAAAGATGGTTACTGTTTTACAAAAAACTGTCATGTATGATAATATTTCTTTTTTAATACACTGAATTGGTATCAAATATCAGGCAAATGACATTTACCTTCAGGTATTATTATTTTTGGGGGTTTAACAATCTAGTTGGTAATTTTATTAGCCATGGATATCAATTTTGCAAAACTTGTCAAAACTTAATTAACAAAAATTTTAATCACTCCCAGGGAAAAGCAAAAGAAAAGAGTCTTGATACTATTAACCAAACTCTGAGCTAAGTTGCAGTGTCTGTGTTACGTAAACAAAATATTAAAAACAAATACAAAAATAAAAATATGTTTTAAAAAAGTAACATGGATAATTAGATCTTACCCTTCTTATCTTTAAAAAATGTGCAAATTGAAACATATGAATGTTGCTAAACATTTTCAACCGACATTTTTGGTACTTTTAACACCCTCCTTTTCTCAAGTTACCATCAAGCTTAGTTTTATTTCTGCAAATAATATATAACAAATACTTAACATACACTGACAAATATACTTGTCCTTAACAACTTAAAACTATTTATGAATTTCCTGGTGGACCTACCGGAACAAGAATTGTGAGGTGCGGGTGGAAGACCTGCGGGTTGTGATTCAGCAGAAGGCAATTCAAAAACGTCAAGGTGTCGATCTTCATGTTGGAGCTACCATTTTTATCGCTATGGAGACAAACGCAAATAAACACACATTATTACACAATTACAATCATTGTGATGTCAGTTTAACTACATAAAACCGGCGAAGAGGATAAAAAAAAAAAGACTTTTTCAAATATTTATACTGAAAATTTTTCTTCTCCCATACTCTGAGTGAGGTAGCTATTCCACCAGTTTCCAATGACTAACAGGGTTCTCTGGAGACTGTTAATGTACTTTTATATTGCACCCAAAAAACAGTCTACTCTAAAGCAGGTGATTATGAAATTGATATTTTGATTTACCCAAAAGAAAAATGTCTGGTATCAGAGAAGGAATATTGGTGGCTAATACTACTACTATTACTACTCACCCAAAAGGATGACATGTGCCTACTACCAACTGTTGACAAACTACATTCATCCCAAATCCTTGTACGCTAATAATTCTAGGCTCCATTCTATGGCTAGTTTACGACAATATTGCCTAAACTTACCCCATGGAATATATTACGCCTGGTACAAGAGCAGGGATGTGGTTGATTAGCATGTGAACTTACCCCAGGGAATATATATATTGCCTGGTACCAGAGTATTGCTGTGGTTGGTTATCATGTGAACTTACCCCAGGTAATATATATTATGCCTGGTACCAGAGCAGGGATGTGGTTGGTTAGCATGTGAACTTACCCCAGGGAATATATTATGCCTGGTACCAGAGCAGGGATGTGGTTGATTAGCATGTGAACTTACCCCAAGGAATATATTATGCCTGGTACCAGAGCAGGGATGTGGTTGGTTAGCATGTGAACTTACCCCAATGCCTGGTACCAGAGCAGGGATGTGGTTGGCCAGGGCTCCAGGGGATACATGGATGAGCTCCGTCAGGAGACACAGACAGCCCTGTCTGGTCTTGGTACTCTTTTCCTTCATCTGTTTATGTACGGCTTTGACGATGTTTGGCGTCTGTTGTCGTAGCAAAGCTACCGGTCTGTAGACGAAGACACCGCAAACAATTATTTCGATTTATCTTTTCTTCATTTATAGATACCTTTTTATCATCAACTTGAAGCAGGTGGATTTACAACATAACATCTCCTCATATACCCACTGGGCGAGAGTCTCTCATTCTGTTAGATAATCATCCACTGTACAGAAGCTGCTGCAACAGTATTATTGTCATTACGACACATGTGAAAAACTTGTGAAAATCAATCTGTTAAATATATGGGTTTTTTTTTTTATATTTGGTGTGATTTTGTGAGTGTATCAGATTGAATTATTATCATCACGGCAAATTCAGTTGAAAATTCTTTTCGTTTTTTCTTTACATTGAACTCACTTATTAACAGAGGAAAATAAATATTTCTACACAACAGTTACATTTTAATGAAATTCTTAATATACAAAATCTTTTGACAGCTAAGCAAACATTTCAAATGTATGAGTCTCAAGGATAAATCAACAAGAAGATTCTATACATAGAAAACAAGGACTGATGCAAACATTGTTAACGTTGGCATTAACTGGCGTGAACACCAAGGAAAACTCACTAAATCTGTGAATTAAAATCAACGCTTTAAACTAAGGGCTGCTGCAATAGTATTCATGTCAGAACAGATGTGAACACCTTGAGAAAGTCAATCTAGCACTTTAATACACAACATGGGGAACAACACATGTGAAAACTTTGAACTTCTGTTTGGTTTTTTGGTTCCTTTGCAGTTAGGCGATACTTACCCTTCTTCTTGTTCCATCGCATCAGGGTCATAAATATTAACATTGATTGGCTTGGTCTGTCTCAGCAGGGCTATGTACGCTTGAAAGATGTCTGCTTTGACATTTTCTTCTCTTTCTGTAAGGATTAAAAACTTGGAAAGGTGAGCAAGAAACCAAAGATTTATGTCAAACGTCTCTTTTATATGACAAAATTATTTCCAACAACCATGATCAGATCCTATCCTTGATGATCTCTCCTTCAAATCGGAGAGGCAAAAAGGGAGGACAATGTGTGAAATGGGATAGCTAGAAAATGGAATAGCAAGAGTGCAGTGAATGTGTGGAGACAAGTGAGATGGATGTGTACTACAGACAATGCAAGTCACAGATGTAATCTGTCGATGCAACTCGTATTCCTACACAATCATGTAATCTCCGACCTATCAGAGGGATTTAACACAAAACTTGCTGGATCTGCCAAAGTGACTACAGAGCACCTGAAGACACACTATCTTACATAAAAAATTTTAATTTGTGTTTATCATTGTACTCCCGTTTTCATGAGGACATAAACTAAGCGAGGTAGTCTTACACTGAAGCATGAGGACATAGACTAAGCCAGGCAGTCTTACACAGAAGCATGAGGACATAGACTAAGCCAGGCAGTCTTACACTGAAGCATGAGGACATAGACTAAGCCAGGCAGTCTTACGCAGAAGCATGAGGACATAGACTAAGCCAGGCAGTCTTACACTGAAGCATGAGGACATAGACTAAGCCAGGCAGTCTTACACTGAAGCATGAGGACATAGACTAAGCCAGGCAGTCTTACACAGAAGCATGAGGACATAGACTAAGCCAGGCAGTCTTACACTGAAGCATGAGGACATAGACTAAGCCAGGCAGTCTTAAACAGAAGTATGAGGACATAGACTAAGCCAGGCAGTTTACACTGAAGCATGAGGACATAGACTAAGCCAGGCAGTCTTACACATAAGCATGGTACCGACATCCTACAAACATTGCTCGTTTCTGTTTCACTTTGTAGCCCCTTTCGAATATTAACAAACCTTTGAATCGTCCAATGAGAGCAGGAGAGACGGTCTTATAGAAGTCTGGGAGCATGTCGTGCCTGGATGCGATCACCGCCTGCAGACATTTGGCCGACGCTCGACGGACCTTCCAGCTCATGTCGTCGTCATCGCTGTATTCGTCGTCACTCTCACTGTGCAAAATCATCAAAAGGTCAAGTTAAGCATTAAGTTGTTGAAACAGACGGAACATCGACAAATTTATTTTACGCCTGATGGTTGCAAATGTTACTAATATGCACCGAGCCGAACATCTGAGCACACATGTAGAACTGATAGAGTTTTGTTACTGTATCAGCTCTTCTGCTTATGAGAGGCGGTCTAGGCTGCTTGATAGCATAAATACTGTTTGTTAATATTCACAGTTCTATGAATACAACAACACTTTCACAGCAGTTGTAGCTTAACTTACAATCAATCTGCATACATAACAACCTAGGTCAAAGTTGTATTGTAATCAATTGATTATGCTAATTGTCAGCTTATAGCTATCAGCATGCATTGCGGAGGAAAGAAAGTTTCCAACCACTTGTTCATATTTACATATATAGATATGTATATATATATAATTATAGATATCTATATGTGGGCCAACAAGTTGAGTTATCAAAAATGGGGGACATGCGCTGGGGACTGGGGTTGTGCAATTTCAGATAAGAATTGCAAGCAGCGAGGTGATTAAGCTTCTCCTGGATACATTTAGACATCAAAGACAGATAAAGACGAGGTTTGCAGGGTCAAACCACACCCCTGTGACTTACCCCTCTTCTTCTCCATCTGTGTCCATGGCATCTTCCTCTTCCTCCTCATCATCGTCATAGTTGTAGTTAGGATCATAGCAGAGATACTTCAGACACAGCTCAATGATCTACGGGATCAGATAGAGCATCTTATAGAACGGTACCCTGACATTCTTCAGACAGTGAACATGAATGATAGATGATCCATGGGATCAAATACTATATATATAGCTATAACCATGATAGTGTGAGATACATCAGGTACAGGTCTCTGATCCATGGGATCAGATATAGCATGTCATAAATAGTAAGAACAATGAAATACCGTACTTGAGACAGAGAATATGAATGATGAATGATCCATGATTTGAGATACAACAGGTAGAGGTCACTGTTCCATGAGATCAGATATAGTATGTCATTGAATAGTTAGTACAATGACATACTGTACTTCGGACAGTGAACATGAATGATGAATGATCCATGGGATCAAATACTATATAGCTTTAACCATGATGATGTGAGATACATCAGGTTGGGGTCATTGATCCATGGGATCAGATATAGCATGTCATAGAATAGTAAGTACTATGAAATACTGTACTTCAGACAGTGAACATGACTGATAGATGATCCATGGGATCAAATACTCTATAGCTATAACCATGATAGTGTGAGATACATCAGGTAGAGGTCACTGATCCATGGGATCAGATATAGCATCATAGAATAGTAAGAACTATGATATACTGTACTTTAGACAGTGAATATGAATGATCCATGGGATCAAATACTATAAGGCTTTAACCATGATAAAGTGAGATACATTAGGTACAGGTCAATGATCCATGGGATCAGATATAGCATGTCATAGAATAGTAAATACTATGACATACTGTACTTCAGACAGTGAACATGAATGATCCATGGGATCAAATACTATATAGCTATAACCATGATAGTGTGAGATACATCAGGCAGGGGTCATTGATCCATGGGATCAGATATAACATGTCACAGAATAGTAAGAACTATGACATACTGTACTTCAGACAGTGAACATGAATGATAGATGATCCATGGGATCAAATACTATGTAGCTATACCCATGATAGTGTGAGATACATCAGGTAGAGGTCACTGATCCATGGGATCAGATATAGCATGTCATAGAATAGTAAGTACTATGAAATACTGTACTTCAGACAGATAACATGAATGATGAAAAATCCATGGGATCAAATACTATATACTTTAACCATGATAATGTGAGATACATTAGGTAGAGGTCACTGATCCATGGGATCAGATATAGCATGCCATAGAATACTAAGTACTATGACATGCTGTACTTCAGACTGAACTTTAATGATGAATGATCCATGGGATCAAAAATATATGATTAATGAATGAGTACCAGATGATCATACATGTGCAATACATGATCCAGAATAATAGAGACACTACTGAGGTGAAAGATCCATGGGATCAAATATAGAATTTTTAAGAATAGTATTGGAACATATTTTAGACAGTTTTGAATGATAACTGATCTACGTGATTTAGTTCGCTACATGATTAGGAATAACTTGAGAATTTTCAGCCATAATTAAATGATCAATTGAATCAAACATAACAGCTTAAGAAGTTCTCATATGGAGAAAATATGGAAATCAAATATGTTTACTAATACCACTGTATAAGAAAACTGTGCGTCCTACCTTGTGCAAATATGGAGATATTTCTTTCGGGCATCTTCTCACGAAAGATTCAAATGCCTATCAACGAAGGGTCAAAAAATGAAAGACAAAAAATGAGATGAAAGAGTGGGCAAATGGAATACTAAAATTCTTCCCATACAACCAAAACCTCTACAACAATTAAGCTTTTTGTCCCATCTGGCTTCCCAAGAAATCTACAACCATTTGTTCCAGATCAAAGAGTTGACTGGTAGCTTCTGAAGAAAACCATGTCCATTTGGAATGCACATTTTGTCATGCATAAGGACCAATATTCACTTCTCTCATCTGAAAATGCTCTGGTTATTCGCAAGAACCAAAACATGCAAAGAATGTTTTGTTGGTTGCCTTTTTTGTGGCCCAACGTTGTAAGCAACAAGCCATTTGATCGCACACATGGACTGCTACGCCCCTGCTCATTGACACAAAATAATCTCCTTTCCAATAAAAGTCACAAGACACAAATTGGAGAACTGGTGCCATAGCAACAAACACCCATATAACATTTAAGTGTTTCTGAGGTAGAGGAAACCTCTTAGTGTTGACGATTAATATGTACGTTGACTTTCTGATGAAAACAAACCCTTTGCTGTAAGTGATAATATTTGCAAGATACCACTATAGGGACCAGAAGAGAGTTGGGAAGGGGAGGGGGGCTGGATGGGTGAGATTTATATTAAGATATTACACATTTAGACTAACCTGGAGACAGTACTCTTGGAGTTCATCGTCGCCCTCTACCTGACAAAATTTCACAATGAGCGGGATGATCTTCTCCATGTGTTCTCCTACTCGATGTCCCGCTTGACGGCTGGCAAACAAAATAACAAAAACCAAAGTGGTGTAAAGATCACATTGTTTAATCTAGGTATAATTGTTGTTTTTTTTATTCTGTCTGGCATCTCGCTCCACCCAATATTTTTTTTCTTTGGCTTTCATAGAAAATTGAGGACCCTGGTCTAGGTAATCAATAATAATATAGCAGTTGAAGTTTGCATATCAGTTATACCCAGCTCAAATAAAAATTATAGAATATATTGATTTATCATCATTTCATCTTTAGAAACAACCTTCAGGGTTCCATGACCCTCGACTCCCCTCTCCTAGCTGTTATCCCCTCCGCACTAACACCTGCCAAGTTCCACCATACCCTGACAACCCCCAGCCGACCCTTCAATCCACCTCATACCGGTAATGTACCACCACCATCCTGACGCTGCACCTTCTACATGCATCACATCACACCTATCTTAGACAAGCTATCACAACAGTACCACCACCACAAAACATAAATTACTTAATATCAATATTATCTACTACCTTGATCCCTACAAAGGGACCTCCCACATCATCCCCCCTCCCCTCCTGGATCCGCACCACTCTCCCATCCCTCCCTGACCCCCCTCTCCCCACCCTGCTCCTTTGAGGATTACTTGTACTAACCTGATGGAAGCTATGCACTGTATGAACGTCCTAGTAGTTGAGGGATTACTGTTGGCACTCAGTTCGTTTAGAAGAAATTCAATTAGGTCGTTGAATAAATTCTTGTTCGAACTGAGCACTAAATGACCTGGAAGAGAAAAAAAAATTGAAACTGTTGTTGTCCTTCATTCATTAAATCTCTATGAGAAACAAAAACAAAAACAAACACAAGCGTGCCTTTGTAGAATTTGGTCTTCTTTTTTATATCAATTGTTTCAATATAGATAAAGAGTTTTTCAGTTAATGGCTATCGCAAATCAGCATCTTCTCCATTTATAAGCCCTCTTTCGTGATTTATGTGGTAAGAGATACTTTTGATCTATAAGGATCAGTATGTAATCCAAGCTGAGAGTGTGACATCGAAAAGTGTAGCTTTAGGAGTCCCATTCCTTGAGAGATAATTTGCAAAGAGGTTTGAAACTGCATTAACGACGATTGAAGAAAGCTGCTCGGACTCATCGCTCGAATTCACACCCTTACAGCATCGTTACACACTCTCCCATAGTACTAAAACCAAGATGCGACATGGGAAAATGTAAAAACTGGATAACTCAATGATAACACTGCAAGTTACACCATCTTCCAGGTATCTTCTCTTCAAGAGAAACTAGAAGGAACAAAACAGTCACAAAGTGCTTATCTGCTGCGAGAGGCCTGTGTAGGTAAACATTATCAAATTTAGAGGGCCTCACTCTTTGAATCCTAGCAGGATCTTCTCCAGAGGCCTTTGAAGAAAATCCTGCTGTGATTGGCATTTAAGTGCCAGATCCTTCAACCTTTAACTACATTATATATTCTCAACGGTCTGAAGGAATAAGGTACGGCTCTATTTTTGTGGACATTTTTAAAATACTGCTAACGTACCAGTGGCATCATTTCACATACTGAACTTACAAAATTTAGGACTGTAGGCAAACACCACAACATTTACCAAAGCTGTAGGACACCCAATTGTATCTTGAAACTGAGTTGTCCAAGGGAATACTCTCCCCCCCCCTCACCCCGACCCTCCCCTAGTAGCAGTTTTTTCTTAGGAAAGGGCAAAACTGGTTGATGTATCATCAACAAACTCACCCAAAGCGATGATGGCCCGTTTCCTGACTGCCATTCGAGAGCTGCTTAGCTGAGGGAGTAAAGCTGACTGAATGGTTGGGTGAAAACTAATAAGTAATGCTGTAATGAATAAAATAGAAACACAACCTTTTGAGATGAATCAAAATTATCAAATTAAAATCAAAATCATCAGAATTATCAAAATGTGCAGGAAATTAATCATAATTGCAACCCAAATTTGGGACTTAACTATCTAGTTTGCTCATATAAGTAATGCTGTAATGAAAGAAACAAAACACAACCTTTTGAGATGAATCAAAATTATCAAATTAAAATCAAAATCATCAGAATTATCAAAATGTTCGGGAAATTAATCATAATTTCAACTCAAATTTGGGACTTAACTATCTAGTTTGCTCATATAGGTAATGCTGTAGTGAAAGAAAAAAAACACAACCTTTTGAGATGAATCAAAAATTATCAAATTAAAATCAAAATCATCAGAATTATCAACATGTTCAGGAAATTAATCATAATTTCAACCCAAATTTGGGACTTAACTATCTATTTTGCTCATTATCTTCAAATGTTGTCAGAATTAATTCCTTGGCACTTCAGAAACAAAGAATATGTTCTTTCATTTGTCTTGTGTGTTACCCTTTTGTAAAATACAATTGTTTACCAGAATGAAATCCTTCATACATGATAAATTTGGATAATCTCTCAAACTTACTGGTTTTATCATTTACAAAACACACAAACTTTACATTAAAGCCTGTCTCTAATGACGTACTGCTTGCAATTTGACATTACTCCTGTACACCAAGACTGACTCACTTTGGGGTATCCAACCCCCCCCCCCCCCTTCTGCTTACTTTCCAAATCGACAATTTTGAAAGTCCTACTATTTTAAATGTTTTAATTAGCCTGGATTTTCCTGGATTTGATTACCGATGTCCCCTTTTTTATTCCACATTTGAAACAAAGTCATCCTCAATCATTAAAACTTGTTTACTTAATATACATGTAAATTCTTCATCTTATAAATTGCATCGTCCAAACCTGCTAAGCAGATCACCAAGATTACAAGCAATGAAGAGAATGAAACAGGGTAACTTTTTTTTTTTTTTTTTTAGTATCGTTTAGTACAGGTGTTTTTTATATTGTTGCTTTTTACATTTTTTGCCTTACTGGTTCTATATATTTAATATTTTGGTTTTTGTTACTATTTGTTTTTAGGTTTTACATTTGTAAAGCGCTTTGAGCAGCTTTGCTGATTATGAGCTATATAAATATTACTTATTATTATTATAACTTACGTCCAAACCTGCTAAGCAGATCACCAAGAATGTCAAGAGCTTCCAGCTTCACGGAAACATCCTCCTGCTGTCAACATCAATCAGAATTCAAGAAATCAAACCATTTAAGAAACTTCCTACAGTAGTTATTTCTTTTAAGGAAGATTTGACAAGAAATTGCAGGTCGATTGTCTTATATATCAATCAGAATTATACAAATGAAACATTTAGAGAAACTTGCTAATTACTTTATTAAGTGATGCGGCGGAGGAGAGGTGTGGAGAGGGGAGGGGTGTGGAGAGGGGAGGAGAGGTGTGGAGAGGGGAGGAGAGGTGTGGAGAGGGGAGGAGAGGTGTGGAGAGGGGAGGAGAGGTGTGGAGAGGGGA
>KN889053.1:20860-32541 GCA_000934455.1 Apostichopus parvimensis | reverse complement strand
TCTACGCAGGAATAGAGAAAAATATATTAAGCTGACTGCAAAATGCATTGAGGTTTCGATGACTTCAGTGCACTAGACTTCTGCTTGTTGGTATTACCGCCATTTTGATACAAGGACACTATGGTGGCATGATAAACACAGGTCAGTCTACTGTACGTGGACCCACCAAAAACAATAGGGGTCTTGTACTCAATGTTATGAATCCACACACCAAGTATTAGAGGTATCCACGATTTCCATCGTTAGATATCTTGTAAAAGGTTTTTCAGAGTTTTACCTCTGGTGACCTCAGAGGAGATTTGACCTCACAAGCAATAGGAATCGACAAACGCTCGTCAACTCACTGCCAACATAACACCGTTTTACACACTTATTTTGCATTGAGATTGGTCATAGTAAAAAATCAAACTAGACGAACTGTTAAGTTTCATAAACGGCGCCTAGTTACAACGAAACTACATCCAACATGAAATAAATACGACGGAAATCGTCCAATACAACCACTGTACTAAAAAGAGTACAATTTGTTGCACGCAAAGGAGGCTTCCGAGCGACACGTTGAAGCCAATTTAAATATGTTCGAATTTTGAGTTTTAGATTCTACGAATGCCCATAGGCTCATTTCCAATTGCCAATAGCCTCCTCTTCGGATGAGGCGTAACGCACATGTTATCTGATAGGCTGATCGGTGGGAGATACGGTAGCTTATAACACAAGGTTTCCACAATTTGGGGTCTGGTGACTCCAAATGACCTTTGACCTCAATCAAATCTTGTACTGAACGTGTCACAACTACATGCTAAATATGAGATTCGTCCAACCTTCCATTCTTGAGTTATCGTGTTTACAAGGTTTTCACAATTTGACCTCTAGTGACCCCAAGTGGATTTGGACCGCCACTAAAAACCAAATAGGGATCTTTAACTCAATGTGGTACTTCTTCACACGAAATACGAAATTGATCCAAGCTTTCCTCCTTTAGATATCGTGTTTACAAGGTTTACACAATTAGACCCCTGGTGACCCCAAATGACTCCACAAAAAACATACGTTTTTTTTTCTCCTTTATGTGGTCCTCTTACTCATAAAATAATAATAACCAAAGCGATTATTTTGAAGCTATCTTTAGTACATCAAAGGTCAAAAGTATTTTAGCCCAAACTGTACAAGCTAAAATTGTTGAAAGTTTTCAAAAGTGCTTCATCTGGAATCTTAACTAAACGTTAACATGTTTCATTGGATCAAAATGCTTTACATGTTAAAGTAGTAAAATACTTTGTAGTAAAATAAATTTGAGCATCAGTGACCAGCAGTTGACTTTCGAACAATTTAAGGGCAGTGAAAATGATGAGCTTTAAAATACGCGCTCCGTAGCTGGAGTAATTAACCATTACACATAACACATAAGACTGAACCTTCCTGCATGTATCTGTCTACACTCTACAATTGAACACTGATATAAACTTTCCCAATATCTGTGTAAAACAGTATCCCTCGTTTAGTGATCAACAACAATGGCGGGCACAAATAATGGGGATATTACCCAACTCCGTTGCAGTGTAAAGAGGGGGGGGGGCGGGGATTCTTTTCTTCTTACATTTAACTGTGGATGAATTACACCATTAATCAGGATACGTTATTTGAAGTACTACGAGTCTCATATTCTGAACGGGTACGTCATTTGAATTGCCACGGGAATATTTTTCTTTGGGTGTTTTTAAATCTTGACAGACTAGTTGTCACATCCTGTAAGTTATCCTGTTATTTACGGTACGTCTCTTCCTTCATTGGTAGAGGCATACCCATAATGCAACAAAAATTGTCCATGTCTGCCAATCACTCACCGATTGTTCCCATAACCAGTCCAAATCTCACGTTGACTTCAAAAGTAATTTATGTTCTGTTGTAATGTGGTTCTCACAACAGGTTTACAATAGGTTATATACTACCTTATTATTTACCAATACTGTCCCATCAGCACTCCTGTCGATTATCACTTGATGTGACTAAAACGGAAAGCGGAAGGAAATGGACTTCTCTTCTTTGGCTCATAATTAATCTTTGAATTATAAACACATTCATTCTAGTTTTATACAGACAGATTTAAACGATATGCACTGATAATGAATATTAAATTCCCATCAGTAAACGTCTCTTGATTCGGAATTAAGTGTAAATTATATCCATAGTAACACGTGTAGTCGTTTCATTCTCACACATTCCTCTGCATTGACTTCACCAGAAATCCAACCTTGTTTACTAAACCGCTCGGCCTTGCCCACGCAAATGATAGGATGTCTTATGAAAATGTAATAACATAACACCTGTCAACTTTTCAGAGTCCGATGCTAACATTGTCACTTTGTCAATTAATTACTTGTATTAATTGTGATGGAACTAACCGGAAGTCTTAATTAGTTATCTACAGAAAAGTTACTGTTAACAATTTCGCTCTTGCTCTGCTCAAGCCGGGTTAGCACAATTATTTCCCGCTGATGGTGAGCACTTGACCTTTAATGGTTCGATTTAAGTGTATACTGTGAATACGATCTAACGGTACCTCATGGGAGTTTGTACGTTGAAGTAATGTATTTACACAAAAAAATGGTGATATTTGTTTTCATTGATGTGGCAATTGCAGTTCAGTTAATGATGTCGTCATGGCAATTAATCTCAAATCGTTTTTGCTATGCTTTTCAACTTTTACCTAATTTATCAACAACAGACAATAAAATGTGTTAAAAGGAAAGGAACATGCGAATAAAATTCTCAATACAGAAAACAGACAGCTCAAAGCAAATATTCAACAAATATACCACATTTCAACTAGGAACAAGTTAGTAACATAACGAAGTCCAACACACGTGTTTCTCAAACTGTGGTTGTGAAATGATTCTGCCAGTAACCTGATGCAGGGACAGTATTACAACGGAAGCGTAGAAAAGACATCATATTGACGACTTAAGTATATGGTAAAACTGTAAATACCTGAAAATAAACGCTTTGTCCAGAATATTGACCTTGTTGTACGGTAACTTAGTACAACTAGTTTGTTCCCGGTTTTTGCCTTTTCTACAGCAGTATATATTTTTTAAAGATAGAAGAGAATATGCAAACTTTAGGTTATGCACATTTATTGCATTTGGTTAAATCACGATTCAGATTGTTATTTTACTAAATCGCAAAACTGCAATTTTCATATTTGACCGCCTTGGAAGTTGTTTCTCGACAAAACAGTAATTTCAAGTTTTTTAGGGTAGATTAAATATTGTGGTTAAGTCGTCAGAGTAATGTCCCCTATATATTACCGTACATAGCTACATATGTTGCCGAGCAACAGTCCTTACTGTTAGCGAATGTTACCTATCATTTTGTGTCATAGGACTATGTAGGCCTATACTGTACGTATTGTTTGGTACAACAAGCGTTGATTTATAAGGTATATACAAGATGTACAGGACTCAAGTGTCATTGCCAGATAAAAAACACGAGATATCTACTTGCATTTGTCTTTCAAATATACAACTATCAAATACATTGCAGGTATTTCAATTACAGTTATATAATTGTATTATGTATTGTGCAAAATAATTTCACAATGTCAGGCATTATGTGTGAAATATGAAATCAACCGCACCTAGAGCTCAAGCCAGAATCATTTGCAAGTTAGTAATGAAATAGGGTTGTAACGAAAAGTTGCACCTATAACAGAACTAGGGTAACCTCGGACATCTTAGTTAAAAATGTGACAAAAAATATCTTAGAAAGCGTATTTACGTATATGTTGGTTGTTTTAAAATATTTTTAAGCAACTGGATTAAAGAAAAATAACACTTTCGTAACAACTACACGGGCTTGCCAACATATGGACAGAAGAAGTAGGGGAGGGAGGTAGACGAAATTTGGAGAGGGAGGGTGTCGAAAAGAAATGTATCATACAGTTTATATAAACTATTCCATAAGTAATTTGAGTGAGTTATGACGTGGTTAATTAGGAAGAGAAATCAGCTTCTAAACAAACTAGTCCTACTTGAACTTCTTTTTCCAGATTTGATTCCCTTTGATAACAACGTTCTGTTCTTTACCAAGTGATAAATTCCGTTTATATATATTTATCAAGTAATGTTTTTAGTGTAAATGTTAAATTAATAACCTGAACAAATTTAAACTTAGAAAACATCAACATTGAAAGTCAAAATTATGTTAATACGAAGTGAAAATGTTTATATCTTGAAATCACTTTGTATATTTTACTACTGTTGTTTTTTACTTTGTAGATTTACCCTGCTCTCCTTATTTATATCTGTATAAACTAAGCAATAGTCCGACTGTTGTCTTTACTTTGTAGATTTACCCTGCTCTCCTTGTTCATATATATACAAACTAAGCGATAGTCCGACTGTTGTCTTTACTTTGTAGATTTACCCTGCTCTCCTTATTCATATCTGTATAAACTAAGCAACAGTCCTTGTCACATCTGAGATCGTCACTCGCCGCTAATTTTAGCCTAGACGTTTGTTTGCGAAGTTGCGTGATGGTGGTGCAGTATTGCGAAGCGTGTACCCAGCATATAATAACCTTTCTGGTCATTAAAAACCTCGGTACTGTTTAGTCACCATTTTTTTTTATTAGTAAGATCCTTAAAGGTTTCCTTATATGCAACTACGTCATTCATTTGTCAAGCGCGAAGATTTTTCAAGTGATATCCTTTGTCTGGAGTGAAGTTGGTCAAAGGTGGTTTTGGCACTAGAATATTTAACTAGATCTATTGTTAAGCAAAGTGTAGAATTTGTCTTCATTCATTGCGGGTCAGTAGGAATGCGGTCATGTGAGACACAGCGACTACGGCACATATAGATTAATAGAGATGGCGTTTCGCGGCAGAGCTCAATTTTAACTCGCTCAAGAAGCCTCTATATTGCATTGTTAGCAGTTGTGTAGTACAACATAGAATGATAAGATGGTAGTTTTTGTATTGGCATAGGCGCAATTCTCACGGAGTAGTTAGTAGACTATTATAGTCGGTAAAATTCTGTCGACGGATTGATAGATACCACTATTATTATTAGGCAACGGATCGACCTATTTTCTAATTGGACTTGCTACCCAATTTAGTCTCTCTATCTATTAGCCGGGTAAAGGAATTCCCGTATATTTATTTCCGTGAGGAGCCCCGTAATTCTATGTTTATATTGGAAGTCTGAGGGGCAGCAGGTTTTTGCGACGGATAGCAGCCTGACTTATGTCGTCTGGAGAGGCCTTACGAAACGCCTGAGGAAGAATCTCATATTCTCCCATTTATTCCCTGACTTCGCCAAGGCGTTAACATTCTATTGGGGTCTGAGAGATCTAGCTACATCATTTACCAGGGTGGCCGAAACATCTCATCTTCTACCGGGGTAGCCGCATCGCATTTCGTATGTTATCGAGAAGCGGAGCACTACCGGTATTTCGTATCGCCCCATATTGTATATTAGTTTTGGAGAACTGACATTACCGACATAGCAAATAAAACATTATTGCTATAGTACCCCAAACGTTATAGTTACATTTATATTTATCGTGTTGCCAAATTTATATTAAATTGGAAATAGCATAAACATGATTGTATAACTGTTCAATATCATTTAAAAGATATTGGAAATTTTATTCTGTGATTGAGATTTTGGACAGTAGGGTGATTTGTTATTTGAGTACCATTATTATATTGCATGTCAGTGTAATATTCTCAGGAGTATTATAGGTCTTTATTGTATTGTATGGTTTATATACATAACTATTCAATTAGTTATGGTTGAGTGAGTCCGTACAGGATAGTCCGACTGGTTTAAGCCGTACGTAGCAGTCACTGTTATTTAAGTGCTACACTGTGTCTGCCTGTATAGAACTACTCAACACATCCCTTGTGTACACAAGAAAGTATTAGAAAGATTTGACACTGGTACCATATTGTGTTATAACTATATTGTAATTGTCGTGTAAGTGGTGACCCAATACCACGGTCTCACTGTCGGGAGAATTTTAGTTATTATTTTGTAATAAAATTAAGTTTTTCTTTCAGTCTGTTTCCCGTGTGTTTTTTGGTGTCCCACGTCAGAGTGTTTCCCTAGACGAACAGCCATGTCTTAAAGAAGGGTGACAGTCCTACTCTTGTTTCTACTTTGTAGATTTACCCTGCTCTCCGTATTCATATCTAAATAAACTAAGCAATAGTCCGACTGTTGTCTTTACTTTGTAGATTTACCCTGCTCTCCTTGTTCATATCTATACAAACTAAGCGACAGTCCTACTGTTGTTTTTACTTTGTAGATTTACCCTGCTCTCCGTGTTCTTATCTATACAAACTAAGCGATAGTCCTACTGTTCCTTTCCGTTAATACATATCTATCAAGTACTGTTTTAGTGTAAATGTAAAGTTATAACCTGAACAAAGTTGAACGTAGAAAACATCAACATTGAAAGGCAAAAATATGTTAACAAGAAACGAAGACGTTTAAATCTTGTAATCACTTTGTATATTTTACTACTGTTGTTTTTACGTGTTCATATCTATACAAACTAATCAATGGTCCTACTCTTGTTTATTACTTTCTAGATTTACACTGCTCCCCGTGTTCATATCTATACAAACTAAGCAATAGTCCTGTTGTTTTTACTCTGTAGATTTATCAGGCTCTTGGTGTTTATATCTATACAAACTAAGCAATGGTTCTACTGTTGTTTTCGAAACCTGATTATGGATTTGTATATTCCACACTACATCTTTTATTTATAAGATTTGTCTTGAACCTCTCCTGATCTTGACTGCTCCGTCCGTAACTAACACAATAAAGAACAAAAGGAAGTAGCAGTTCTGTCGATTTTTTACAAGAATTAAAGTCATTCTTTTTTATGATTCTCTTCATTTTTGCTATTCTCCATACAAAATGAACAATTTGACATATTTCAGAGATTAAGGTAAAGATAAATATGCGTATTGAATCCTTTGATGTGATTATTCTAATTTACCTTTTCGTGTTCAAGAAGATAACTGATCAAAGCGTTAAAATATCTTTATTCATGCAACATAACACATGTAAATAATTAATTAAATTATACTTTTGTTAGTCTCTTTTAGTAACCTCTACCATAGATCAAGTTGTATCATGTGATCCTTTAAAGTTTTTTGTAAAAAAACTTTGTCATTTCCTTGTTTGTTTCTTGTTTGGCATTATATTACAAACGTCATGATTCTATGTGCCAGGTATTGTCACTCGCTAATGTAAAGTTTTGAAAATCCGCTTTCCAAAAATCACTTTATTTTTCAGGACTGTGTTACATATTTCTCAAACATCAATGCGAAGCCGTATTGAAATCTTTAACTCCTCATTTAGGCGTCATGCTGGTGTTCACGTTGTAGGCTTACTTTGTTACTAATAATATTGTTTACAAGTAACTGTCGTTTGCTAAAATGATTTTGTTTTCGTTTCATAATACCACACCTGGGATTTGTACATATGATAAATAGGTTTGAAAAAACTTCCGGCTTTTGTTTTTTCTTACGGCCCATTCACACTTTAAGTCACTGTGTACAGAGTGGGACATTTGAAGAAAGGAAACGTTTTGCCGGTCGTTTCTGACATGTATCAGAACGAGTAGTTCCAATTAATCAAAAGACAATAAACCAGGCTAAGAATAATGATTATAAAATAAAGGAGTTTAACTGTGCGATAAAGCATCACTCCATTCGTAATGTTCAATAGTTTTGAAGGTAGTAATAATTTTCAATTTCTATTAATTTGACAGAGTGACATCAGAACTGATAACAGTAAATCCAGGCGCAGAAGAGACACGGAAAGTAAGTTGCCACACACTCGAGATTTATTTACTAACATTTAGTGCACATTAGCTTATTTCACTTTAACGATGCAATTCTGGTGTAATTGTACATGTGTAATTTATTTGAGTGTAATATGTGCTTAGGGCAACTGTATCTACCAGTAAGTGTTATCTGTTCCTTCATTGCAAAAGGGAAATTTCACTATTCGTAACCAAAAATATGATAGTTTCGACGTATTATTTATTCACTATATCCCTTGATTTTTACTCTGTGCCGTTTCCACCTTTCATCAAACTTGATTGTACGGGTTTTTTATTGTACAAATTAACCTGGCTTGTAATGTTTTCTGGCATGAACTGGAATACTTTGAAATGATATTTAGCTTTTATTCTGTCTGTGTTCCTAATTTACACGTTATTTAAATGCCATCAGAATTTAGGAAACCAATTAGTTCAGCAAAGAACATAATTTAAACTAACTGATTAATATCGTTGAAAAATAACAAAGTAAAAATAAAACAAGAAATATATTTAGGAACGTCTAGCGGAAAATTACTAAAAGAGAAAAATATGTTCAACAGCCACTGTTAGGCCGTTTAAACGTCGTATTTCTGGGAACGTCCATTGATTGATCTAAAGTATTCAAAGAAACAGATAGCTAAAACTCTGTGTTGTTTTGTTCGATTTTCATTCACCTCTATGCGTAAATGAAAGACAAAAGACAGTTACCATGTTTCCTGTTTCACTAATTTTTCAGGTTCATCTTACTTCTACTACCAAGAGCCTGAATATCCGAGAGATTGCAAGGAAGTCTATGAACAATGTGATGATCAAACTGAATCTGGTATTTTCATGATTCAGCCCGACGGTGCTTCAGAACCGTTCAAGGTTTATTGTAATAATTCCATTGATGGCGGAGGTTGGACGGTACGTTTTTTATATAAGAAAATTAAGTTTGCACCATACTGTATTGTTAAATTTGCATAGAGCAAAATTAACGTCGACACAATTGTGACCTACTCTAAGACAACCTCTCTAGTAAACACTTATTATACAAGTTGCCACTTTTCTCAATTAAAGGCCATGAGCAGGTGAAAACTTGTAATATCTTTATTTTAAAAGGGGAAAAAACAACATATATTTTTGTTTTATTTACATAAAGGGCATTTCTTGTAATCGATTCCACAACAAATACATTATGTGGCATCTCTATTTACATCAATTTAAATGAACTACTCGAAATTAATACTGAAGAATAAAAGAAATGTCCGTCGAAAGATTAAATATTACGAAAAAAACAAGGATTTTCGTTCTATCTTCAACAGGTTTTCCTACGTCGAGTCGATGGCGCTGTAAATTTTTACCGTGACTGGAATGATTATAAGAAAGGGTTTGGCTTCCTTCGCCGAGAGTTTTGACTTGGTAATGACAACATTGCTTATTTGACAAACCAAGGCAACTATGAGCTACGAATCGACATGAATAATGTCAACGGAAAACCATATTACGCCAAGTACAACCTCTTCAGAATTAGTGATGAAAGCAGTAACTACAGATTGACAGATCTTGGTGACTATTTGTCTGAGAGCACAGCAAGTAAGAATAATACAAGTATTTTGTGTTTTCTGTGTTATAGTTAAACAATTCAAGTTTTGTAGTCTTGGGTAATTGTTACGGTCTTCCAATTATATTACTTTAGAAATATTTACTGAAAACTTTGATTGCTTGTACATACTACGTTGAAGCCATCGTTGTTTGGCTTCGTTAGTATTGTAAACATTTACGTCATTCCACTTGGCGAGTATGTTAGCAAAATAATTGGCCACATATAAAAGCAACTACATCTACATTTAAGACAACACTTGTCAAGTACACGTTGTAAAATAATACTTTATGCACACAAAATGAATGTTAACATGCTGTAGGCCGTTAAAACCCGTTGATATCAGCACCCGTTTATGTCTTTATCACATTTAGTTTTTTTTTCTTTGAGGAAGGGTCCCTTGAAAAGACTTCGTTCACTTCAAATTCCTTATGCCAGTTTTAACACAAGGTTACTTGATCCAAGAACAGTGACATTGACGAACGTAAGAATGGCATTACGCGGTTAGGCATGTTTGTCCTACTTATAACGAAAAACTCTTCAAAACAGCCATCATAATCAATAGGTAACACGCGTCTTAGACAGTAATCTGTAAATTTGGATACAATTACAGTTTGATATACACTGATTATTACTTCAGTTCGTCCTCATAATCAAAACAAAAACCAAACGGAAAGATAACATGAATAATACTAACGTGACAGAACTGATAATACATCTATTTGATGAGTTGCTTAGAACAAGCAAACAATACCACTAGGCTAAAATGACATTAAAAAATATATATAAAATGTCTTTACACAAATTGTTTGTATAAATGAAAAAATTCTGCTGTCGAATTTGTTCTTCAATGGGAATCAGCAGACACAATGAAAGAAGGCAATCTTTGAAATTTACTACTTTGGTTAATAAAAGGCGTTTGTCTAGTCTACTTTCTATGACAAAGATAATATACTTTACAGGCAAAAAAAAAACTAACTGAAAGTATAACAAATGTTTTGACATATATACACCATGCAGATTAAATAATTAGGTACATTAAAAAATGTGTGTATATTGTAATACATCAGATAAAAGAAAATACTTCAAAACAAGGACAACATTTTAAATCCTCAATCTGAACAACTTTATCTTTATTATTACAATAGTTTACAGATATCCTGGTACCATGTATATAAACTCTACTAACTCCTCCAGTTTTAAATTAAGCAGGTGGATTAAGAATTTATTCATATTCTATGATGAGTTCTTAACAACAAATTCGGACTATTTATCATACGTAGTAAATTAAGTATTGCATCTAACTATTGTTACTGTCTTTCCTTCAGATTATGACGCTATGGCTTATCACAGAAACATGTCCTTCACTACGAAAGACCGGGACAACGACATTTATAGTAACAACTGTGCTTCGTATTATTTTGGTGCCTGGTGGTACAAGAATTGTATTACTTCCCACCTGACAAGTCTCTACTTTGGAAAAACGGGTCATGATCAAAGCATTTATTGGTATAATCTTCCTGAGAGTTATTACAACCTCAAATATGCAGAAATGAAACTACGCCCTCTACTTTGATGAACAGACGAAACAGATGAGACATGAACTCCTCTAAATGAAGAATATCGCGACAACATTTTTGGTTGAATGAAACATTTTCTTTGGATCTTTGTTATTCGTTATATTCTTTGACTCACAAATTGCATTAATTTTAATAAATCTTATATTCTGAAACTCGTTGTTGCTTTCTAAATTTTATGTGTTTGACAAGAATATAGTGTTAAACTTGAGGCAAACACCGGTGAGATGTAATAAATGTTACGGTGTCCATGTTACTTGAACGGTAATTAAGATGAAAATCTCTTATCGAAAACGTTCACCAATTGACTGAAAACTGAAAATTAACTGACAAAAGGGGGTCAAAGGTCTGCATGACCGTGGTTATCTAGGGACCATGCAGCGGAAATGTGGGATGAAGAATTACTTTATTACTTTTGTAAATGCAATAGACGAAGGAAAATTTCATCAAGGGTGTTCGGTAGCATGAAATTGTCCCGACCTGGTTATCGATGCTCCTGCATTTGACCCAATTTCAACAGGACCGTGACTGCTTCTCTTTATCAAAAGAACTGGAAAAAAGGCATTCAAGCCCGGTAGGAAGCGCATACCAATCCCATCACCCACCCCATTATATCGTCACGCATCAAATTGATTATTATTATTATAAAATGCATCATTGTAGTTTTGAACTGGTATTTCTGA
>KN889053.1:5640-19530 GCA_000934455.1 Apostichopus parvimensis | reverse complement strand
GGGTCCCTTTTTTGAACGGGTACGTCAATTGAAGTACCACGGGTCCCTTATGAATATCTACATATTCACAACATTGATAATAACAGTTCTTTACAAAAGGCAATAATTCAAATAAATGGAAAATATGACTAATATGAATATCTAAAGTTGATACTTTGTATATGGCAAGGTGTGAACGGCATACACCTATTTCAAGATTTCATTAAACAGTGGTCGTAAATAATCCTCCAAATCCATTTGAGTTTAATTTTACCTCTCCACTACCCTCTATATTGTAAGATCCAGGTGCAATGCTTGTTATGTCAAATATTCTTGAGTAAAAACATGAATGTTTTTAATAAATGTTCGTACACATTATGTGTCTATAGTTATGGAAACTGGATCACCAGTACTTAGTATGGATTAAACATGTTAACAAAACTAATTAGTGTTTTAGAAACATTCGCCACAAAAGACTGCTATTACCACACAATTCACTCTTTCTGTATTGAAAATCACCTTAGTAAAGCAATCATTATTTGAGAAGTTTCAAAAATCTTTCTGCAGGAAAGACATATATTATTTCATTCCATAGTTCTTCATAATAAACCACTTCAATCAACATATTTCATCATTAATTGCCCTTGGCCACTAATTTGCGAAATGTCAAACCACCAAAAAAATTTTCGATATGCAAGCAATCGAAATGAACATTTCGGACTACTTACAGTATGCTTAATTCATGTTATTCTACAAAGGCTATGAAATAAATTTAAGAATTTTCTTTCGGTGCTTTTTAGTCTTGACAGGTTATCCTGTAATTTACGCTACGGTACGTCTCTTCCTTCATTGGTGAAGGTATATCCATAATGCCTACCAGTATATACTGTGTCTGTAATAAGTAATCTTAGTAATACTGTGCTGTAGCCTAAGTTTTCCAGTCTCACGTTTAGCAATCAAAGCTGTTTTGGTCTTCTTGCAAGATGTTAACTTTGATTTTCTCCTGACTTAGGTATTTTTTCTAATGGTATCTTGTTTAGTTTCTCAGACAAGGTACTGTTTCCTTGCAGGTTACCATGGTAAGAGCTGAGATAGCAAGAGTGTTGTGTTATTCAATTATTCAATACAGTGTGTTTTGTGTACACTATAGTTTCAAGGCAGGTGCTACAGGATTGAAGGTCTATGTAAGCTTTGCCCTGATTTGCCAATATGCTGATATCTTAGGGAATTGAGCAAATGATAGCCAATCAAATTTTTAAGGGAAATTACATATCAATTTGTTTTGTCGCTTTTCACGTACAACTGTGCGCGTCCCCAGCACACGCAAATCCCGTTTAATCGAAAACTGTACAGACATGAACTTTGGAGGGGTCGTGTGATGTCGTACATAAACTGATAATATTTAGTACATGAATTTTCACATACACCCAAGTGTACACTACTGATTAGAGTGAAAAAAACAATTTAACAATGAAAGTTGTACATAGGGACTTGGATGGATTTCCAAATTATGTTTGTTTTCTACAGTGAAAAATAGGGTTGAACTTTTGATCGCGCGGTGTTTAATAAAACTGTCTGGATTGACATAATACATGACTGACTGAATATGTCATAGTGTAAACTAGCCAATGATGTCATTTTCTTTTACACTTCTGACACTCCCACATAGGGACCTAATCCAATTTAAACCCTTGCAAGAAAAACGCCCCAAAATTGACTATTTATAGTCACGCTCGTCTCGCCTTGAATACCCGTGCACAGTGCATGTGCGTACATGTATACATACGCAACCATACAAGCCCCACCCTTTAAACTAATCGGGATGCAGAATGGGGCAATATGTACAATTATTCATTGCGTTGAAACGAACTATGGACAGCTGTGAAGTTGACCATGGAAATGAGACACTTCCATTGAAAAATATTGATATGACACGGAGGGCCGATTTAGACAGGAAAATAAGCAAATATATTTTGAAGGGTCGATATTGGTCATTCATATATGCATAACATGGAGTGAACTTACAATTTTGGAGGGGAGGGGTGGGAATAACATTAATGTCTGGGTGTGTTGTGTGTTTGTAGCCCATGTGTGTGGACAAAACGTTTTTCATGAACTCATAAACCGCGATGCCGAAAGATCTCTAACTCGGTTTAGCGCCTCAGTGACGTCACGTGATGAAAGGGGTAAATGTCAAATTTGACGAAACTTGCGCACGTGCCACAATGACCTTAACTGAGTAGTTCACTTATTTGGATTGTAAAGTCCAGCTAAAGTGAAATTCTTAACAACATTGTATGAATTTAAATTCAATAAAACAAATCAGTTAAAGCAACAGAACACTTCTATCTGTAAAGTTACCTAAAAGATTATAAATTTAAAAATTAATTGAAATGTATGATTATTGAAATATTTTTAACTCTGCATGTACACCACTTAATCACCACCGGATCGAGTCGATGGCGCTGTAAATTTTTACCAATACTGGAATTAGTGTAAGAAAGGATTCGGCTTACTTCGCCGAGAGTTGTGTCTTGGTAACAACAACCTTGCTCATTTGACAAACCTAAATTATTCTCTGTTTAAACTTTGAGTATTTCGCACTCCACGTTTCTAATAAAGAACGTCAGTGAAAAAAAGTTTCCACCTTACCCAACCCCACTTTTCACAGATACATACCAACATATTACAACACCTTCATTTCATCTAATAATTTGTTGAGCTTTAATTTACATGTAGATTATTATAGCTCATAAATTCATGTTCCAAAGTTTCGCTACGATTACGAAATCTCAAAAGTAAACTATGATATTCAGTTAATTCAGCGATAACTAAACATTAAACTAAGATTCATACGTTAAGATTTTTCTTCTTGTTAAGAATCCAAGCATGAGATTCCCTATTGAGACTGAGCGGTACTCAGTACTCTTCTTTGTTTTAATGTTCTATATTGCCTTACTTTTATTTTATTTTTGACATAAACTGAACAGATGTATCCAAATAACTAGATTCTTATCTGTACAAAGGCAACTTCCTTTGTCAGCTCTGATATTTTGATTTGATTTCCGAACAGTCACGTTATTGCTTGTCTTTGTTCTAGTTATACCTATGGATATATTAAAGCAACAACTGCGTTGACTAATTTTGACAAAAAACATTTCTATGTCATAATACCATCACAAAGATGCTTAAATAACTGACATTTTAAATAGTCCACATTTGGGTAACTACTGTGAAAAAAAAAACTATAATGATAAGGTAGATCATTTTAATAAGGTATATTTAATTATAAAGAGTGTAGGTCCGATATAGGTTTCATCAAATTTGAAGCAATCCTCAGTTTAAAGTTTGACAATATTGCTGTAAACTATCATTGCAATCCAACATTTGATGTGTAGATTGCAGCTGAGTTAATAATGTCGTCATGGCATTTGATTTGAAATGGTTTCTGTTATTCTTTTCAAAATTTTACTAATTTATCAACAACAGAAAATAATATGTGTTAAAAGAAAAGGAACATGCGAATAAAATTCTCAATACAGAAAAACAGACAGCTCAAAGCAAATATTCTACAAATATACCACATTTCAACTAGGAACAAGTTAGTAATATAATGAAGTTCAACACACGTGTTTCTCAGACTGTGATTGTGAAATGCTTCTGCCAGTAACCTGATGCAGGAACAGTATTACAACGGAAGCGTAGAAAAAACATCATATTGACGTCTTAAGCATATGGTTAAACGGTAAATACCTGAAAATAAACGCTTTGTCCAGAAAATTGACCTTGTTGTACAGTAACTTAGTACAACTAGTTTGTTCCCGGTGTTAGCTTTTTTTACAGCAGTAGATATTTTTTTAAAGATGGAAGAGAGTATGCAAAATTTTGATTGTAAAATTTAAGACATTACGCAAATTTATTGCATTGAGTTAAATCACGATCTTTCAGACTCATACTTTACTAAATCGCAAAGCTGCAGTTTTTATCTTTGACCGCTTTGGAAGTTGTTCGTTTCTCGACAAACCAGTAATTTCAAGTTTTGTAGGGTAGATTAAATATTGTGCTTAAGTCGTCAGAGTAATGTCCCCTTTACATTTCCGTACATAGCTACATTTGTTGCCGAGCAACAGTCCTTACTGTTAGCGAGTGTTACCTATCCTTGTGTGTCATAGGACTATGTAGGCCTATACTGTACGTAGTGTATGGTACAACAATATTGATTTATACGGTATAAACAAGATGAACAGGACTCAAGTGTCATTGCCAGATAAATAACACAAGATACTTTCACTTGTCTTTCAAAGTACAACTATCAAATACATTGCAGGTATTTCAATTAGAGTTATATTATTTTATTATGTATTGTGCAAAATAATCTCACAATGTCAGGCATTATGTGTGAAATATGAAATCAACCGCACTTAGAGCTCAAGCCAGAATCATTTGCAAGTTAGTACTGAATTTTGGGTTGTAACGAAAAGTTGCAATTATAATAGTACTAGGTAACCCTCAGACATCTTAGATAAACATGTGACAACAAATACCTTAGAGTGTGTATTTACGTATATGTTGGTTGTTTTAAAGATGTTTAAGCAACTGGATCAAAGAAAAATAACACTTTCGTACCAACTTTACAGGCTTTCCAACATAAGCACAGGGGGGAGGGGGTAGACGAGGGTGTGAGAGGGAGGGGGACGTAAAGAAATGTATTATACAGTTGATATAAACTATTCCAGAAGTAAGTTGAGTGAATTATGACGTGGTTTTAAAAAGATAACCGTGATCGTCATCTTATGACAATTTACCTAAATTCCCGTAATGTGAAGCGCATACGTTACTTATTCAACGCGTGATATAGAAATTAACATGTTACCCTAACTACCAAACTGTAAACCTGGTTGTCGGTAACCTGTTCAACCAATCTGTACTTTAAGTATTGAAATGAACTTCACATGCCATTGAAGTCTGTATCCATTACTATTAATATCGAAGAAATCGAACAACTATATGCCAAGGAGAACAGGGAACATCAATGTTGTAGTACTCGAAAAGTAGACCTACTCGGTACTCGAGTACTTTTTGCGAGTATTTGGTACACGCACTCGGTGGAAGTACTTGAGTGTTACAGTACTCGCACTAGTCATTCAGTACCAGAAACTCGAATTAGAAAAGCGTTCGTACTCGGTACAGGGATTTTAAAATGACGTGTTCGGACTCTGGTATACTTGGTACTCGGAACCTCAAGTACTCGATACTCGGATAATAGTAAGTACTCACAACACTGGTGAACAACTAAAAAGACAAGGATTTATTAAAGCAGAACACACTAAGACAAGTGGTATTGTGCATAATGCTAATAGACTGGCCATTATCCAGACGGATTTAGAGAAATTAATCTCTAGGCCGCTAACTCTTCATTCAGTCCAATCATTACTTTTGCATTGGTTACATTATATGGTTGTATCATCTCTATTTGAAGAAGAAAAGTCTCTAGAAAGTATGTATTTCTGATAGATCTTACAATATTACAACATCACACTTGTCATGCAAATTAGCATAACAATTCTAATCTACACGATCCATTGGCTTCACAAAACTATGAGACGAGACTATTGGTTTTCTGTTGAACTATATGCGAAAGTTTTAAAACGGTTATGACTATATACTATCTGAATGTATATATCAATGAAAAGCTATATATATTGCAAGTCTAATGACAGGTAAATGCATATTCATGATATATGATTCGAACCAGTCTAAGGATCTTGCGAGGGTCATATTAAAAGTAATGCTCTATATTTAGTACAAATGAAACAAAGAAAGACTGGTAATTAATTTAGAACTTCTCTTTTAAGATAAATATTGTAAAGAGATATCTAAACACACATAAAATAAGGGGGATTTCCGGGCTCGTGTGGGAAATATGGAAAAGCAAAAGTACCTCTGGTAAATTTTATTAAAATGAAATTATTCATAAAGACGTTAACATAATTTCATATTTGAGTTGATGAATCGAGTCGATTCAAGGTTTCCATAGTTTTTAACAGTTGTTTCCTTAAACTGAGAGATCCATCGTATTTGAGAAATATCTTCATTCGTTTTGCAGACTCTGCTCAGAAGATATCATTCTAAATAAAGTCTACATTTCATTCAATCAACCATGAAGTTACAACTTTTGTGCTTCTTCATTTTTGGAGTTTTTCTTCTGGAGTTTCTTTCTGTAGAATCTTCTGATGAAGTGGTAAGTCTTTCAATTATATTTCAGGTCGTTTTTATTATTTATCGAAATGTCCATTTTCATATCTTATACATATTGTTTTTTTCTAAATGTTAAAAATATATTTTCTGTTTTATAATTTCTTCTCGTTTTTGCTAAATCGGTGTATGCAGCTATTCAGACTGATTTCTTGTTTTATTTTGTCAATCTTTCTTCAATGCTAACCATATCACTTAAACATTTGAATACTTAAGATTGTTTTCAATTATACACCTGTCCAATGTAACATCTTCCTGATCAACATACATGTTTATACATATTTTAAAGAGATCTAGAAAGTCTATCTTTAATTCACTCGAGATGGTGAACTTACATTTTCTCTACGCTTTGAAAAGCTCCGTTAATCCTTCTAACAGTGGACCCCTTCTTAAAAATGTCTTCAACATATCATAATGCACTGGGAAGTAATAATATGTATCATCAATACAACCATATTGTTAACAAAGTTAATACAGGGACACTGAAATTAACACGAAGTATTTAAAGCTTCCGATGACTCGAAAAATATTTTTATCTATGCATACGGTACATAGACAATAAGTTGATTTCATTCGAAGAATGAGAACTGAGATGTCGAACATCATTCGATAATTTTTAGCACCGTTACATTGTAACATGATTGTAGAAGTATTTTACGAATAGTAATTGGCAGCCTTTTCCTAGATATTTACTTAAATCAACTTTACATCACCAGAAAATGGACATTTCAATACCTTTGAACCAATCGAAGGTTTATTTAGAAAAATGAATGTTCAAGTAACGAGAAGGACTTTTTTTTGCAGTTTTGTTAATCTAAAAATGTATATATGCACTACTTAATAGGTTAGTAATAACCTCAGTCAACTTTGATATATTTACGCTAACATACAAAACAAGATTTGAAAAACTACTCAAGCCGAGCGCAACTTGACTACAGAAACTAGCATAAATATTTATTTAACTAAATTTAAGAGGAACATTTGTTTTGTTATTAATTTATTGAATTACATGGGAATGCCAAGTTTCTTTGCTTCATAAATATATTATGCTTAATGTGACCAAAGATTTTTTTATTATTAATTACATGCAACATTATATATCTAGAAGGTCTATGGTCTAATATCATCAAATACCTTTAAAGTTATGGGCGTAATGGAATTAAGTACTTTTGAATCAAAATAGTTCGCTATTAAATCTTGCAAATAAACTATGATCCTTAACTGAATAGGTAGACCATCACCATCAATGGTCAGTTAAATAGGGCTGCTTCTCAACAATGGGCTTTCCCAATTTTCAATTTTGTGTGTTCTATTTACTAAACTAAGGATTTTAATGTCACTAAGTTCTCAAAAGCAATAATCCCAAAATAGATAAATTCAAACACAAACATATTGATGTCTATATTGATACTTGTTTCAACTAAGTTATTGAGACGTTAATGCTTCAATTTGCTGTTCACTTTATTTAAGAGATTTCAGCTTATTGAACATCTCCGTCACCTGTGTTATTGAAAACTAGTTTTATTAAACCCATTATTCAATTTCTATGTATAACAGACACTAAACTATTAAAATACGTAAGTATAAAAAGAGAAGGGTAAAATAAATTTGCAAATCTCGACTTACAATCTTTACTTAAAAAAAATTAATTATCCTTCATGACTTTTGTTTTATATCATAGCATATCATGCAGCTAAACATAATAAATTAAAATTTTGCCTAACAGAAACAATCCTATATATTAAAAAAAAAGCAATGTACCAAATTAAATATATTAAAACGAAAGCAATATTCTCACTAGTAATTTTGTATTAGGAACAAACTAGTCCTACTTGAACTTCTTTTTCCAGATTTGATTCCCTTTGATAACAACGTTCTGTTCTTTACCAAATGATAAATTCCGTTAGCAGATATTTATCAAGTAATGTTTTTAGTGTAAATGTTAAATTAATAACCTGAACAAATTTGAACTTAGGAAACATCAACATTGAAAGTCAAAATTATGTTAATAAGAAGTGAAAATGTTTATATCTTGAAATCACTTTGTATATTTTACTATTGTTGTTTTTTACTTTGTATATTTACCCTGCTCTCCTTGTTCATATCTATACAAACTAAGCGATAGTCCTACTGTTGTTTTTACTCTGTAGATTTACCCTGCTCTCCGTATTCATATCTCAATAAACTAAGCAATAGTCCTACTCTTGTTTTTACTTTGCAGATTTACCCTGCTCTCCGTGTTCTTATCTATGCAAACTGAGCGATAGTCCTACTGTTCCTTTCCGTTAATACATATCTATCAAGTACTGTTTTAGTGTAAATGTTAAGTTATAACCTGAACAAAGTTGAACGTAGAAAACATCAACATTGAAAGGCAAAAATATGTTAACAAGAAGCGAAGACGTTTATATCTTGTAATCACTTTGTATATTTTACTACTGTTGTTTTTACGTGTTCATATCTATACAAACTAATCAATGGTCCTACTCTTGTTTATTACTTTCTAGATTTACACTGCCCCCCCGTGTTCATATCTATAAAAACTAAGCAATAGTCCTGTTGTTTTTACTCTGTAGATTTAACAGGCTCTTGGTGTTCATATCTATACAATATAATCAATGGTCCTACTGTTGTTTTCGAAACCTGATTATGGATTTGTATATTCCACACTACATCTTTTATTTATAAGATTTGTCTTGAAACTTTCCTGATCTTGACTGCTCCGTCCGTAACTAACACAATAAAGAACATAAGGAAGTAGCAGTTCTGTCGATATTTATCAAGAATTAAAGTCATTCTTTTACTATTCTCTTTATTTTTGCTATTCTTCATACAAAATGCACAATATGACATATTTCAGAGATTAAAGTAAAAATAAATATGCGTATTGAACCCTTTGAGGTGATTATTCTAATTTACCTTTTCGTGTTCAAGAAGATAACTGATCAAAGCGTTAAAATATCTTTATTTATGCAACATAACACATGTAAATAATTAATTAAATTATACTTTTGTTAGTCTCTTTTAGTAACCTCTACCATAGATCAAGTTGTATCATGTGATCCTTTAAAGTTTTTTGTAAAAAAACTTTGTCATTTCCTTGTTTGTTTCTTGTTTGGCATTATATTACAAACGTCATGATTCTATGTGCCAGGTATTGTCACTCGTTAATGTAAAGTTTTGAAAATCCGCTTTCCACAAATTACTTTATTTTTCAGGACTGTGTTACATATTTCTCAAACATCAATGCAAAGCCGTATTGAAATCTTTAACTCCTCATTTAGGCATCATGCTGGTGTTCACGTTGTAGGCTTATACTTTGTTACTAATAATATTGTTTACAAGCAACTGTCGTTTGGTAAAATGATTTTGTTTTCGTTTCATAATACCACACCTGGGATTTGTACATATGATAAACAGGTTTGAAAAAACTCACGACTTTGATTTATCATAACGCACAATTCACACTTCAAGTCACTGTGTACAGAATTGGACATTTGAAGAAAGGAAACGTTTTCCCGGTCGTTTCTGACATGTATCAGAACGAGTGGTTCCAATTAATCAAAAGACAATAAACAAGGCTAAGAATAATGATTATAAAATAAAGGAGTTTAACTGTGCGATAAAGCATCACTCCATTCGTAATGTAATGTTTTGAAGGTAGTAATAATTTTCAATTTCTATTAATTTGACAGAGTGACATCAGAACTGATAACAGTAAGTCCAGGCGCAGAAGAGACACGGAAAGTAAGTTGCCACACACTCGAGATTTATTTACTAACATTTAGTGCACATTAGCTTATTTCACTTTAACGATGCAATTCTGGTGTAATTGTACATGTGTAATTTATTTGAGTGTAATATGTGCTTAGGGCAACTGTATCTACCAGTAAGTGTTATCTGTTCCTTCATTTCAAAAGGGAAATTTCACTATTCGTAACCAAAAATATGATAGTTTCGACGTATTATTTATTCACTATATCCCTTGATTTTTACTCTGTGCCGTTTCCACCTTTCATCAAACTTGATTGTACGGGTTTTTTATTGTACAAATTAACCTGGCTTGTAATGTTTTCTAGCATGAACTGGAGTACTTTGAAATGATATTTAGCTTTTATGCTGTCTGTGTTCCTAATTTACACGTTATTTAAATGCCCTCAGAATGTAGGAAACCAATTAGTTCAGCAAAGAAGATAATTTAAACTGTGATTAATATCGTTGAAAAATAACATTATAAATAACAAATAAGAACTATTTTTCGGAACGTCTAACGGAAAATTACTAAAAGAGAAAAATATGTTCAACAGCCACTGTTAGGCCGTTTAAACGTCGTATTTCTGGGAACGTCCATTGATTGATCTAAAGTATTCAAAGAAACAGATAGCTAAAACTCTGTGTTGTTCTGTTCAAGTTTCATTCACTTCTATGAATACATGTAAGACAAAAGAAAGTTACCGTTTCCTGCTTCACTTATTTTCCAGGTTCATCTTACTTCTACTACCAAGAGCCTGAATATCCAAGAGATTGCAAGGAAGTCTATGAACAATGTGATGATCAAACTGAATCTGGTATTTTCATGATTCAGCCCGACGGTGCTCCAGAACCTTTTGAGGTTTATTGCAATAATTCCATCGATGGCGGAGGTTGGACGGTAGGTTTTTTATATAAAGAAAAATAGGTTTGCACCATGCTGTATTATTGAATTAGCAGAGAGCAACAACAAACTTCGACACAATTGTGACCTAAGCTAGGACAACCTCAGGAGTAAACACTTATTACACGATTTGACATTTTTCACCATGATATGGTGAAACTCCTGAGAATAACTTTATTTTAAAAAGGAAATCAAAACAATATATTTCGTGTAATCGTTTCCAAAACAAATAAATTATATTGCATCTACATCAATTTGAATAAACTACTCAACATTACTTTTGAAGAATAAAAGAAATGTCCGTCGAAAGATTAAATATTACGAAAAAAAAGAGGATTTTCCATTCTATCTCAACAGGTTTTCCTACGTCGAGTTGATGGCGCTGTAAATTTTTACCGTGACTGGAATGATTATAAGAAAGGCTTCGGCTTTCTTCGCCGAGAGTTTTGGCTTGGTAATGACAACATTGCTTATTTGACAAACCAAGGCAACTATGAGCTACGAATCGACATGAATAATGTCAACGGAAAACCATATTACGCCAAGTACAACCTCTTCAGAATTAGTGATGAAAGCAGTAACTACAGATTGACAGATCTTGGTGACTATTTGTCGGAGAGCACAGCAAGTAAGAATAATACACGTATTTTGTGTTTTCTGTGTTAATGTTAAACATTTCAAGTTTGGTAGTCTTGGGTAATTGTTACGGTCTTCCAATTATATTACTTTGGAAATATTAACTGAAAACTTTGAGTGCTTGTACATACTACGCTGAAGCCATCGTTGTGAGGCTCTGTTAGTGTTGTAAACATTTACGTCCTTCCACTTGGCGAGTATGTTAGCAAAATAACGGGCCACTTATGAAAACAACACTTTCCAAGTACACGCTGTAAAAGAATACTTTATGCACAAAGGTAACTTTAATATGTTGTAGGTCGTGAAGGATTACGGTATAAACAACATGAATTTTAATATGTTGTAGGCCGTTAGAAACCGTTGATATCAGCCCACGTTTTATGTCTATATCACATTTTCTTTTTTGAGAAATGACCTCTTAAAGAGACTTTGTTCACTTCAATTCCATATGCCAATATTAACACTTAAGAATGGCATTGCGCGGTTATGCATGATTACCCTACGTAGTATAACGACAAACATGTTAACACAGCCTACATAATCAATAGGTAACACGCGTCTTAGACAGTAATCTGTCAATTTGGATACAATAACAGTCTTTTATATGCTGATTATTAAGTCAGTTCCTCCTGAGAATCAGAACAAAAACCACACGGAAAGATAACATTAATAATACCTACGTGACAGAACTTATAATACATTTATTTGATGAGTTGGTTAGAACAAGCAAACAATACCACTAGGCAAAAATTATATTCACAAAAATATATATATATTGATTGTCTTCACAAATCTTGTTTGTTATAAATGAATACATTCTACTGTCGAATTTGAACTTCAATGGAAATCAGCAGACACAATGAAAGTAGACAATCTTTGAAATTTACTACTTGGTTAATAAAAGGCGTTTGTCTAGTCTACTTTCTATGACAAAGATAATATAATTTACAGGAAAAAAAATCTACCTGAAAGTATAACAAATGTTTTGACATTCACCATGCAAATGACACCATAGGGTACATTAATAAATGTGATTTTTTATTGTAATACAATCAGATAAAAACAATACTTCAAAACCAGGAAAAAATGATACAATCTTTAATCTGAACAACATTATATTTAATTTTGAAATTCTTTACAGAGATTCTGGTACCGTATATATTAACTATATTAACTCCTCTAATTTTAACTTGAACCGGTGGATTAAGAATTTATTCATATGCTATGATAATGTGTGAACAAGTTTGGAATATTTATCACACCTAGTCACTTAAGTATTGCTTTTAACTATTGTTACTGTCTTTCCTTCAGATAATGACGCTATGGCTTATCACAGAAACATGTCCTTCACTACGAAAGACCGGGATAACGACGTACACGGTACTGTTAACTGTGCTTCGCATTATTTTGGTGCCTGGTGGTACAAGAATTGTATTAATACCCACCTGACAAGTCTCTACTTTGGAACAACGGGAAATTATCAAAGCATTTTTTGGTATAATCTTCCTGAGAGTTATTACAACCTCAAATATGCAGAAATGAAAGTACGCCCTCTACTTTGATGAACAAACGAATCAGATGAGACAAGAACTCTAAATGAAGAATATCGCGACAACATATTTGGTTGAATGAAGAAAATGTATTTAATGCTACCGTTGGATCTTTGTCGTTTGCTATATACTTGACTCACAAATTGCATTTAATTTAATAAACTGTCTTTATTCTGAGACCCATTGTTACTTTCTAAGTATTACGTGTTTTGACAAGAATATAGTGTTAAACTTGAGGCAAATACCGGTGAGATGTAACACATGTTACTGTGTCTATGTTACTTGATGCATGAACGGATATAAAGATGTTAACATTTTGTATCATCGCCCTAAAAAGGTTCACTAATTTAATGAAACGTCGTTTGTAGATTTAACAGAACTGACAAAAGGTGGTCAACGGTTTTCAGGACCGGGGTCACTTAGGGACCATGCAGTGGAAATATGGGATAAAGAATTGTTGTATTACTTGTGTTAATGCAATAGACGAAGGTAAACTTCATCAAGGGAGTTCGGAACATGAAATTGTCACGACCCATGGTTATCAATGCCCCTACATTTGACCCAATTTCAAACAGAACCGTGACCGCTTCTCTTATCAAAGAACTGGAACAAAGGCATTCAAGCCCCATAGGAAGCGCATTCTTATCCAATCACCCACCCCCATCATATCGTCACTCAACGATAAGGATTATTATTATCGTAAAATCCATTCTTGTATATTTGAAATGGTATTTCTGACAAGCTTGATGTCCTACTTCCCCATCATTGAGTAGAAAGTCCATAAACTATGGGGTGGGATCAAAATGAATTTATATA